>CM076569.1:874679938-874971866 GCA_034641835.2 Pinus albicaulis | reverse complement strand
TGCAGTTCATTATACTATTCAAACCTATGTAGGACAACTTGGTGCAACAATAGTTCAAACAAGCCAACCTTTTGTAGGTCAGTTTGTGCAGAGTCAACCATTTCAAGGGAAATATTAATATGGAACAACATGACAAAATCTAGTCTACCAAGGTAAACCATACCCTAGTTATACATATCAAATACCAGCTCAAACTCATCTTGGCACGACTAACCCTGGATACCCTGAAGGTATTACAATCTCATCTGCTCAGGCTATTCCAAGTTATCCTGGATATCCTCCTCCGAGTACTGGTATTGTTCCTCAAGGTTATCAGTTTGCTCAACAACACCTTAACTGTCATTTACCATTCATTGCAACTTTAGACTTACCATATTTTTCTCGCCTCACGCATGATCCAATTTATTATCTTATGTTATGGCCAACATTGCCAACTAAGTTTCCTAGTGACATACCTAAGTTTGAAGGAAAACCAGGAGAAGACCCCTCAAATCATGTGATGACTTATCATATTTGGTGTGCATCAAACTCCCTAATCGATGATTCCATTCGATTCAGAATTTTTCAAAGAACATTGATAGGCTTAGCTGCAATGTGGTATATCGAGTTACCATGTGGCTAGGACAATAATTTCAACGCTTTAGCAACAACTTTCCTAGCTCACTTCCAGTTTCCAGTCCGTTATGACAATGACACAAAATTATTAACTTCATTAAAACAGAGTACGTCTACATACATTTTAGATCACATACACTAATGGCGACGTAGACGAAATTTAGTGAAGGTTTTCATCCGGATCAAATTTTGGCAGAATGGTTCATTAAATCATTACTTCCAAAGATCACTGAAGATGTAACTACGGGAGGTGTTGTTACAAAAGAACATGTCATAGTTCAAGCGCAATACTTAGACCTTGTATACACACAGTTTGGTACTCTATATGAAAAATCCATGATTTACCATGCCCAGGTCAAATTACTGCAACTCCTTTTGTTTCTCATTCTGCAGATGGTGTAATTGGTACAGTTAATACTACAAAGAGTAAGAAGAAATCATCAAAATCTACTTCTCGCATTATAACTCTACCAGATTCACCCAAAGGAGATTCTTCCCTCAAAACTTTTTCCAAAATTCACATTGTAGACTCATCCACGACTACAGCTAAATCCAGTAATAAGAAGAAAAGGAAGAATTTAAAAAAAAAAAAAAAACACACATCTCCTAAAGAGAAAACATAAAAACCCGAACCATTAGACGAAAAGCGGGAGCCTCATTATCCTTGTCTTATCTATGATGATGATCACTATACCAAAGAGTGTCCACATCGAGCCGAGGTATCCAAATTTTTCAAAGGTTCACCCACACCTGCTGTCTTGAAGGATCCTTTTCCATCTCAAGATAGTAAAATGATTAGATCTTCTTCCAATTCATCGGCATATATTTTAATGATGTCTCAGGTCATGGTTGTGACACGATCTCACGAATATGGATCTAAGATTCCTATAACTGGTAAAGAGACTGAATCATCCAGTGAAACACCAACAACAACTCCTTCAGTTTATGAACCACTTCAAATAGAGAAATCTAAACCTGATTTAGTGATTAAATCGCCTGCTAAAGCTGTACTTCGAAAAATTTCTTTCAATCCATGTGCGAGAGCCGCTTAGAATTACAACATTTTTGAAGATTTTTCCATATCCCCTTCAACAATGTCGACCTTAGAAGTACTGCAATCCTGTCTAGCACAAAGGAAATTACTATTATTAGCCATCGGAGCTATTGATCCTCAAGACTCGAACCTAATGGTCTTTTATCTCGAAAATTTTGTACCTAGACTCCCACATCAAATGGCTTTTCAAATTTCAGTATTAGTCAAATCAAGACGAGCTTTTCATACTGTAATTGATGAGGGGGCATATACGTGTATAATGTCATTAAACTGTTGGAAGACCCTTGGTTCTCCAACGCTCAACCAATCACCGACTATCCTTAAAGCCTTTGATGGAAGAGGTTTTCATCCATATGGAATACTCCAGGATCTGCCTATAGAAGTAGAAGGAAAAATCGTCAACCTAGAGGTGGAAGTGGTTGATGCCCCTCTTGATTACAACCTTCTTCTGGATTGCAGTTTTTCTTACACAATGACTGTTGTTGTTTCATCAGTGTTTTGGATGATAATGTTTCCTCACAAAGGAAATATTGTTAAAATCAATCAGTTGTCTTACTTCTCTTCTGACCCTACTTATAAAGATAGTATCCATCATGTCGGACAATAGCTTATCCCATACGAAGATGTTGGTGTATGAATAATGAAGGATTCCTCTCTCATGGGAACTTTCGCTATGCCCTCTCCCAACGTACCGTGAACAATTTCCAATATCAATATGATCATATCAAGCACAATGTCATTTGATGACACATGGATTGTGCCTTTACAATTAGAATCAGACTCTTATAATGGCGATATGCCTTTAACTCCTTTTGAATTGGCGTATGTAGCAGTACAATCATGTTCTAACACCCCATCAACTTCTACTAATCAAATGAATGTGGTCACTGAAGAATCATCTTCTATATCAAGCTCAACTTCGACATTTTTTTTGGATCCCTTTCAACATGTATTCACAACTGATGAAAGCATTCGATAAATCTTGTCATCGGATGAATTTCCACCAGACGATCTACATCATCAATCTTCTTTTTTGCCTGATCTTGATAAATTGAAAAAAAAATTCATCTATATTTACAATTGATTATGTCAAGGAACCTGAAAATCCAAAATCTATCATACATTCTTATTTTGAGATAAATTTGGGAAATATTTCTACAAAAATTCCTATTGACATATCGCTTAAACCTGGAATTATTCAAAACATTCATATAGGTGCTTCTTGTTCGATTGAAGAGATTAACACTTACACAACCCTATTTCAAGAATTCTGAGACATTTTTTCCTGGTCTTACAAAGAGATGCCAGGTATCGATCCTAAGATTGTTATTCATGAAATCAAGATATACCCGGATGCTAAGTCTATTAGACAGAGATTACATCCAATAAATCCGCAGAAAGCTGTAGCAATCAAAGCTGAAGTTGAAAAATCATTATGTGCAAGATTTATTTATCCTATTCCTTTGACAGATTGGGTATCTAACACAGTTCCCATAACAAAAAAATAAGGGACTATCAGAGTATGTGTCGATTATCGGGATATTAACAAGGCTTGTCCCAAAGACAACTATCCTACACCCTATATCGATCAAATTGTTAATGATTGTGCTGGAAATGAAATATTCTCATTTATGGATGGTTTTTCTAGTTACAATCAAATCAACATACTCCCTGCTGATCAACCTAAAACAACGTTTATATTTCCTTGGGGCACGTTTGCATCTTGTAAATTACCTTTTGGACTGAAAAATGTTGGTGCAACTTTTCAAAGAGCTATGTCTTATGTGTTTCACGATATCAAACATATTGTACAACCTTACTTGGACAACTTACGTGCTCATTATTTACGCAGAGAAGATCATCCTATGCACTTACGTGCCATCTTCATGAGATCTAGGCATTACAAAATTAGTTTGAATCCACACAAATGTGTTTTTTGTGTACAATCAGGATATTTACTTGGGTTCTTCATTTAGAAATAGGGAATTCATGTCGATCCATCAAAGTTTGAGGCTATCATCAACTTACCTCCTCCATCAACTCTTCGCAAACTCCAGATTTTGCAGGGGAAAGCAAAAATTTTATGTAGGTTTGTCCCGAACTATGCAGAGTTAACAAAAGGTTTTACCCGGTTATTGAAATAAGTTGTTCCATTAATTTTGGATGATATTTCCGATAAATATTTTGATGCACTTAAAAACGTGTTGACCCTTGCATCGTTATTGCATCCGCCCAATTACCACTGAGATGAATTTTTATACTTATCTGCATATGATTCCACGATTGGAATGATTTTTGGTTCAAGAAGATGAATCTAATAACGGACATGTGATCTACTACCTAAGTCAAAATCTCAATCCGACGGAAATCAAGTACTCACTTGTGGAGAAATTGGCCTTGGCAGCAGTTCAAGTTGTCCAACGTGTTCGTCATTATATATTGTTACGCAAAACCATAGTGATATATAATTGCAACCCGGTGATTTACATATTGACAAAATAATTGCTTGGGGGCAAATAATCCAAATGGATCGTTATCCTACAAGAGTTTGATTTGGAGTTTCAGAAGTCCAAGTCTAAGAAATCACTGGTGTTTGCCGAACTTATGTGTGATTTTCCCAATGCGGAATATTGAAACAGTGTTACATGGTAATTTGTCCTACATCCTACCATTCCAGATCACTTTAATGGAGGACCCATTATGTGACATGTGAGCAATGTCATGCCTTGAAACCATCATCATTTCATTCCTCTAAGCATGAGCTTCATTTTCCCTAAAGACATCTCCTTGCAAAAAACCATGAAAGCATCTCCTTTTGCATTGGCGCGGGCAGACAGTTCATCACTCGCGCCAATGGGGAAAATCCTGCAAAGAGGCCGCGCCAACTGGCGCTCTGTCCTAGAGCAGCAGTCGCGCCAGCCAATGTAAGGAGTGTTTTCTAAATAAAGATTTGTGGAAGTTGTGTTTCAACCAACTCAGAAACCATTGCCTATCTTGAGTTGGGAGGTTTGGCTACGGGAGTTCTATGGAAGGGAAGTGGTTTGCCACCTTTCATGGAACCTTCCTTCATGATAGGGCCAATCCCACAATAATAGGGATCCCAACTCCCTCCTTCCCAATCTATAAAAGCTTTCCTATTGCCATTGCAAGCTAGTCTTGAAGTGCTTAAGCTTTGAATCTCCTAATTCCCAAGAGCCTTCGTGATGTAAGAGCCCTCTTTCTTCCCGTAAGGCCGACTCAAGTAAGGAGACTATCGTCGAGAGACTCTAGAGATGTTTGCCCTTTCCCTGGTGAGCTTTGCGAGACGTGAACGACTGGGGACCCTTCCGAAGGAGATCATGGCATCAGAACATTGGTTGTACTCTCTTTCGATTGCTTATTAATGAATGACTACCGGTTCTGGTTCCACTCTATTTTCCACTTATGTTAATAATGAGTTATATCCTTTCTGACTGATATATAGTTGCGCATTCTGGATTTTAGGCTTATATTCGTGTTGTTTCTTGCATGTGCAGGTGTCCATTCATGGAGATCGTGGGGATCGTGATCTGCCGAGGCTGAGGAATGGGAACGCTATCTCTTCTACGAATCATAGCACTGGACTCCAGGTAGGCCTCCATCGTTGGCTTATTTATCTTGCAATTAGGAACTTGCGCTGTAGCATTGGATGATTGTTGCTAGACCCCTGCTGGGCTTGTAGGGATCGCCTCTGTCCGCATAGGGGATTTACCTCCTCAACAATTTGGCGACTCCGTTGGTTATCGTCTAGTTTTCACTGTCTCATTTGGATTGTCTCGTTTTGATTGTTTTATGATTGTCCTTGCTTGGTTAGCCTTCTGGGTTGGGTTCTTTTGCTGTTTTTGTTTCTTGGTTTGCTTAGTTTACATTGATCTTCTTCTGGAGTAGTTCTTTTTTATTTTTGGCTGAGAAACTCGACTGGCGCGCTTTTTAGCCCGACAGTCGCGCCAATTGGTGCATGTTGCATTTGTATTGCCCACGCCAATTTCTTTCTGGTGCTAGTTGTAGCCTTACAGTCGCGCCACGCCTGTAGGGTATTTGAGTTTGCTCAGTTTTGAGCTCTCTAGGTCTGGTCAGTGTTTTTCTTCTTGATTTTTCGACTACCTGAGTGTGTTGGAGTCTTGTTTTACTGGGAATTTTTCTTCGTCCTTTGGTTGCTTTCTTTTCTCCATCGATTTCACGTTTTAAGCCCTAGGGCATCTAGTGGCTTGGTGTATCGAGCCCTCCTTGGGAGCTTTGGTGTTTCGTCTATCCAGTCAACTCTCTGATTGCTCCTCTGCATTCTCTTAGTAGTTGTTCACTGTTTTGTTGCAATTTTTGGGTGATTTCTTGTTTCTTCATTCAAATTTCGTTTGGTTTTGCTTTGGACCCAGATCACACAGTCCATTGGAGCCTTTGAGTCTTTTTCTTGGTTTTGAGAGACTTTGGTCGATTTGAGATCTGATTGTGGTGTCGTTGAGTGAAATTGGTTTTTTTTTCTCTCCTAATATCGTTTCTCAAGTTGTTCCATTTGTTTTCAGTTTTTTTAGTGCATTTAGCTATAAAACATTGAAAATTTAAAAAAAAAATCTCTTTTTCTTTTGGCCGATTAGTGCAAATTGTAATCTTTTCGATTTTGCTAGTGATTAGTGATTTGAATGAAAATTTTTCAATTTCATTAGTTGCATTAGGGATATCATTGTTTGTCTTCCGATCATTTTGTTTTTGTAAAAGCTCTCAACTCTTCTGTAGCTAGTTTTCATCGAACAAAATGGTGTACCGTGGCATGTAGCTTTGCATTTAGGAGTCTTTTAAGACATTACATATGGTAGGGCCTAAAAACTGAAACCTAATTGAAGATCAACCATAAAATTTATTTAATTAACCTAAGGCAGCATTGAAATCTAACAAAACACATTTAGAAGGTCTAGGCTAGAGACGTGTTCCGGCGTCTTTAAACCTAGCAGCTGTCGCTCGCCTTTTGGCTTTAGACAGCGCTAGTACGAACTTGTGCTCCCCGTACCGTCACGTATATAAAGGGAGACCCCTCTAGGTTTTCAATCCTTTATCCATAGGAATCCGAGTCTGCTGCCCTATACCCGTGATACACCAAACATAGCATTCGGGGAGATTTCCTGCACGTACGGAAAGTCCTTGGTCGATTTCTGTTTCATTATTGAAACCAAGGTGTATATTGCAGTTCACGGTTATTTAGTACACCCTTTGTGCCTAGTATTCCTGAGTAGTCATTTGATCTTTTCTGACTCCTTAAACTTGAAAAGATCGTCAAGCGCTTGTCCTTTCATGCTTGTGTCAAATCTAAAAGAGATAGTCACCTTTTATCGTTTCTCGACTCTTAAAACATGAAACGGTAAAGTTTCTTATTTTTCAATGTGGTAAAAATTAATCACACATGATTACACGCCCTCTTAGATTTTGCTTGTTGACCGTCTGATCGTGTGTCTTGACTCTTTTTCAGCCCGTCTGTGTGTTTGTTCTTTCTTCACTTGTCGTTTGCCATAGTGGCGGAACCTTCGGTTTCGTCCACTGGTAATCCTTACACGGACGATTCATCAGAGGTTTCCCAATCCTTTGCTGAACCACAGCAGCCTATTGTTTCCAAGTTTCCTGACGGGGGACCGGTTCTTGCAGAGCAACCCTTTGGAGGACCAGTTGAGTTCAATTAGCCTTTTTCGGACCCTGTGTCTAAATTGAGATTAGGAGCTGATTTCCTTTCTCTCACATCGGGTTCGCCTTTTGTTGCTGCTGTATTTCCTCCTAGTCCTCGCCGTCTCTTGCGAGATTTAATGGCAGGATCAACCATGAGTGATTCTGGTGAGGAAATCCCAACGTTTGGTGAAGACTATCAGCTCTTCCCACGTAGATTGTTTCTGGGAGACAACTCTAAACTAGCTAAGATGTCCACAGCCAATCCCTCTTTACCGTTGGGATACAGGTCTTTGGGTCAAATCATTTCTGCCGCAGCCTCTATGGGAGTGTCAGCTCCTTCTCCGAGGCCAGCTGCTCCTACACCCGGGGTGTCTCAGACGCCTATTACCTCTATACCCGTTCGGCCCACTGTTTGTGTGGCCACCTCTTCTCCCGTTGTCACAGCACCCTCTGCCAGGGCTATGCCAACTCCAGAAGATATCTATCTAGCCACTGCTATACCGGAGAACATCTCTCCGGAGGAGTATTGGTTGTCTCTGCAACAGTCGAACCCTGAGGTTGGACCATCCTCCCAAGATCCCTACCGCTCTTATTTTTCGCACTATGCACAGGATGGTACACCCGTGTATGCTTTTCCAGGTCAGTATGACGAGCACGGGGACATTTTACGTCTGCCCGCTCCTGAGGCTTTCCTCCATGCTCAAGGTTTACCTCTTCACCAGGCTTATAACCCGCAAGGGCAACCTTTCCAAGGCCAACCTTTGGGCCAACCTGGTTATCCTTATGACCCACAGGGGCAGCCCATCCAGGGCTATCCTGCGGGCCAGCAAGGGCCATCGTACAGTCCGCAAGGACAGTATTACAGCCCTTCTGGTCAACCTATCCAGCCTCAGCCGGGGTACCAAACGGGATTGGTCTATGGTCCTGGGGGACAAATCCAGCCTTCTCCACCAATGCAACCGCGGTATCCTATTGTTTCTAACGTTTCATATCAGCCAGGACCATCCTATGGTTTTGCTTCAGGTCAAACTGGTTTCTAGCAACCACCTGGCCCTATTCCTCCACCAGGTCAACCGGCTCATCCGGTACAACCTAGTGTCCCGCCTCTAGGCCAACCGGTCCATCCGGTACAACCTGGGGCTCCTTTACAGCCAGTTCAACCTGTGCAACTAGCACAGCCTGTCTATCCAGGTCAACCTGGTCACTCAAGTCAGCCCTCTCAGTCGGGTCAACCTGTTCACTCAGGGCAGCCCGCTCATTCCATCAACCCTGCACAGCAGCCGGTTCATTCAATGTCGCAGCCAAATCAACAGCTGTGCCCTACGTATCAGGCTCCACAGGGTTCCACTTTTCAGCAGCCTACTTATCCTCAGGGTGGTTATTATCCTCATGCTCAGTCTCAACCGAACTATAACCACCCCAGAGGCTCTCAGTACTATCCTCCTCCACCCGGTTTTACCTACACTCAGCAGCCAAATCCAAATGTTGCTTATACAGGGCCGACACATAATCAGGGTCCGTACCCTAGTTATCAAGCCCCACACTCTGGTTACCAGCATCCAAATCAGTCTGGTTATATGACCTATGCCCCCTACGGTCAGAATCCTACAGGACAGAGCCCGTGGGGGCAAGGCTATTCACAACCATTGTGGAGTATGGATGCCGGACCTCATCTTGGGCCTGGCATGGAGGTTAATCCACCATTGCCATTTCTGGCTACCTTGGAGTTGTCGGATGTTTCAAAACTGACCAATGATCCGATTTTACATAATCCGTATTGGCCTCCGGTTCCCACCAAGATACCTGGTGATTGCCCCAAGTTTGAGGGAAAAGCTGGAGAGGACCCCCAGGCGCATGTGATGACGTATCATCTTTGGTGTTCGTCTAACTCTTTGGTCGACAATTCGATCCATTTGCACCTCTTCCAGCGTACTTTAACCAGAGCTTATGCTAAGTGGTACATAGAATTACCCCGTGGCATTTTCCAAGATTTCAATTCTTTAGCCATGGCTTTCCTCAGGCATTTTCAGTTATCGGTTCGTTATGAAGTCAGGACGCACCTCTTGACTTCTCTAAAGAAAGATAAAGTCACTCACATCTCAGATCACATTCATGAGTAGCGGTGCCGTCGTAGACTGATCAAGTTTCACATACCTGATCAGATACTGACTCACTAGTTCACCACCTCCTTCGTGAATAAAATCACTCAAGATATAGTGATGGGAGTGTGTGTGACAGAGGAACAAGCCATTTCACGTGCCCAATATCTAGATCGTGTGTATTCTCAATCCGGCATGCTTTACGATATCTTGACTGATGCTCCACGGCCCAGAACCTCTAAGGCTCCACCTACCCCGACGGTGGATGGTGTCATTGGTTCTGTCTCTGAGAATTCGAAGAAATCTTCGAATGGGAAGCAGAAGTCTAATTCTTCCAACAATACTTTTGTTAATCCCGCCCCATCCGATTCTGGCAAAACCGCGGAGGTGAATTCCCTTTAGGTCAATCCTACAGAGAAATCCTCCAAGGGGAAGAAGAAGGGCGAAGGCAAATCTAAATCTGATGCCCTGAGGCCAGAATCTAAATCTCGCACTGAGGATGGCTCCTAGTGTAAACTGGAGTATCCTTGCCTCATTTGTGAAGAGGACCATTATACTAAGGATTGTCCACGATGATCCGAAGTTAGTCAACTTCTCAAGGGCTCAAAAGGATCTTTGGCAGTTCTAAAAAAGCCATTCCCATCTCAACAGACCCAGAGGGTCGAACAGCCGTCACCATCTGTACCGTTTGGGTCCCAAGTTTTCATGGTGAAGAGTGTTGCACCTATCTCTGTCGCTACTCAGTCGAAGGATTACAATGAATCGCAACAGGCACCCGGGAAGGCAGTTTCGGATGGACCGCCTCTCCCACCTGCCTCCGGTTCGTTGGAAATCGAGAAGCCGACTCCTGAACCCGTTGTGAAGCCACCTTCTAAGGGTGTTCTTCGAAGATCTTCTTATAATCCAAACGCTCGTGCCGCTCAACATTACAGCATAGTTGAGGATTTGGTATAGGCGTCCTGTGCCATGTTTGCACTTGAGGTTCTTCAAAGTTGTCCTTCACAATGGAAGGCTTTACTATCTGCAATCGGTGGCATTGATCCCACCGACTCGAGTCTTCTCACCTTCGATTTGGAGAATTTCACTCCCCGACTTCCTCATCAAATCGCTCTTGTCATTCAAGTCGGGATTAACGGTCTGAACATCCATAGGACCGTAGTAGATGAAGGTGCTTCTACTTGCGTTATGTCATCCGCTTGCTGGAAGGCCATTGGCTCTCCAGCCCTTTCGTCATCTCCTAATGCCCTTGAGGCATTTAATGGTCAGGAATCTAAACCCCTGGGTGTTCTTGAGAGTCTAGCGATCACATTATAGGGGAAGACTGTCAACGTGGAAGTAGAAGTGGTTGATGCCAAACTCAACTACAATATACTTCTTGGCCGCAACTGGACCCATGCCATGTTGTGCGTGCCGTCCACCGTCTTTTGATTCATTAAGTTCCCTCACGAGGGAAAAATTGTCACAGTGGATCAGTTGCCATTTTTCACCCCTACCTCTGAGAACAACGTACCATATGTGGATCAGATTCCAAAACCCCCGGACAGTGTAGGACCTGGTCTCTTCAAAGACCCAGTCCTCATGGGTATTTTCCCCGCACCACCCCTGCACACCGCTCAAGTTAACATGATTTCCAGGTCTGATGACCCCTGGCTTATTCCTACGCCTGAGCAGGTGTACAAGTTTGGAGAATCAATGCCTTTGACTCCAGTAGAGATCAGCTACTGTGAAATTGTTGCCACATCTGATCCTCCACTTCCTTAGCATGCTCATTTGAGCATGGCTCTCAATGTCTACTCTCAATCCCCCTGGCTTGGTCAGGCTGATTCACCTAATCCTCTCAAAGAGACTTTTCCTTCTGATGAGGCCACCATTGAAACTATGTCCCTTGAGGAGCTGCCTTGGGGCGATGGACATCATCGCTCCTCGTTTATGCCCAGCTTGGGGGCAATGACTGACTGTCTGGAGCGTTATGCTACTCAGGTCCCTACCCCTCCTCTTCAAACGCCTATCTTGACGCATGAGGTTTTTTCGGAGGGTAACTTGGGTAACATTACTCAAACTATCCCAATCAACATCTCCATTAAACTGGGGATCGTTGAGAATATTCATGTGGGTGTGACTTGTTCTCCCGATGAGATTCAAGTCTATATTGAGCTTTTTAAGGAATTCACAGATGTTTTCGCGTGGTCCTACGAGGAAATGCCGGGGATTGATCCCAGTATCGTAGTGCATGAGATTCCAACCTACCCTGGTGTGAAGCCCATGCGCCAACGCTTACACCCCATGCATCCTCAGAAAGCCACCGCCATCAAGGCAGAAGTTGAAAAACTTCTGAACACGGGCTTTATTTATCCCGTCCGCCTCACAGAATGGGTGTCTAACATTGTCTGTGTCGATAAAAAATAGGGTATGATTAGAGTCTGTGTTGATTATCACGACATCAATCGCTCCTGTCCAAAGGACAATTATCCCACTCCGTTCATAGACGAAATCATCTATGACTGTGCCGGAAGTGATATTTACTCCCTAATAGATGGTTTCTTAGGATATAATCAGATCAATATTGCACCTGAGGATCAGCACAAGACCACATTCATCCGTCCGTGGGGTACTTTCACGTATAAAAAGTTCCCGTTCGGCTTGAAGAACGCTGGAGCCACTTTTCAGCGTGCGATGTCCTATATTTTTCATGACATTCACCACATCGTTCAGCCTTATCTGGACGACTTGCCAGCTCATTCGGCTAGTCGAGAGGACCATCTTGAACATCTCCGCCAGATCTTTCTTCGTTGCAAACGCTACAACATTAGGCTTAATCCTCATAAGTGCGTCTTCGCCGTGGATTCTGGCCGTCTTTTGGGATTCATAGCCTCGAAAGACAGGATTCGCCTTGACCCTTTAAAGTTCGAGGCCAGTATTAATCTCCCATCACCATCCTCCCTGTATCAGTTACAGAGTCTGCAAGGGAAAGTGAATTTTCTTCAGTGCTTTATCCCGAATTATGCCGAGGTGGCCAAAGGATTCACTCGTCTATTAAAGCATAATGTTCCCTTCCACTGGGATGAAATTTCTCAGCAATTCTTTGAGAAGCTAAAGACATTGCTTGTCAATGCTCAATTGCTTCGTCCTTCGGACTACCACCGCGACTTCACTTTATATATTGTCGCCGCATTTAGCACCATATCCATGGTCTTGGTGCAGGATGACGATGACGGTAATGAGCATGTTGTTTATTATCTATCACGGAACCTTCTCGATACAAAAACGCATTATGCTCATGTCGAGAAGTTGGCGTTAGCAGCAGTACACGTTGTGCAGTGTTTTCGCCATTACATCCTTTTGCGTACGATAACAGTGGTTTTAGACTGCAACCCTATGACATATATTCTCTCTAGAAAATTACTGGGGGGCAAGTACTCCAAATGGATTGTTATCCTGCAGCAGTTTGACTTAGAGTTCACTACCACTAAGTCAACGAAATCACTGGTTTTCGCGGATCTTATATGCTCTCTCCCTACAGACTCTGTTCCCTCACACTCTGAAGACCATATACCGGACGAAATGCTTTTCCATCAGTACTCGTGACCCTTGGTACGGTGATATAATTCTGTATCTTTGGACCTCGACATTTCGATCTGAGTTGGATAAAGCTGCTCGCCGATGGATTCGGCATCAGTCCCAACCCTACCGTATAGTAGGAGATACCTTATACCGCATTGGAGTAGATTCGGTGCTCCTGCGGTGCCTAACCTTGGAAGAGGCTGAAAAGGTCCTAAATGACTGCCACAGTGGCGCCTGTGGTGGACATATGTCCGGGTATGCTACTGCCCAAAAGATTTTGCGAGCAGGTTATTTCTGGCCTTCCATATTCAAAGACTGTATCACTGCAGTCCGTAAATGTCATGCGTGCCAGATATTTTAGCGCAAGATGCGTGCGCCACCTCTCCCATTGCATCACGTTATTACCATTGGCCGTTTTGCAAAATGGGGCATGGATTTTATGATGTGTAACCCTCACTCAGCCGGGGGGCATGCGTATATAATTGTCGTCGTCGACTAATTCACCAAGTGGGCCGAGGCGATGCCTACACTAGCTGCTAATGGTAAAATGGCTGCTCAATTTATATTCAACCACGTTATTGCACGGTTCGGGGTTCCTCAAGCCATCGTCACTGATCATGGTAATCATTTCTGAGATTATATGATGGCGGAGCTGACTTCAAAGTTGGGCTTGCATCACAACAGCTCAACACCATATTACCCTCAAGCAAATGGTCAAGTTGAAGCAATGAACAAGGTTCTAGTCACTATGCTTCAACGAACAGTTGGTATTCACAAATCCAATTGGCATCTCCAACTGTTCTCATCTCTCTGGGCATACCGAACATCTGCTAAGAGTGCAACTGGATTCACACCATTTCAATTGGTGTACGGTCTGGAAGCAACTCTTCCGGTTGAATGTGAGATTCCTTCTCTGAAATTAGCTGTGGAACTTCTACCTGATACTTCTGCTGAGGAAGAAAATATTTTGTATCTAGAATGGTTAGATGAAACCCGTCGTCTGGCTGCTTTGGTCATTGAAGCACAAAAGAAGAGGGTCAAAACTCATTTTGATCAATCTGTTTCCCCCCGTTCCTTTATCGAAGGAGACCTCGTCCTCCTGTACGATCAAGCACATGACAAGCTTGGAGCCGGTAAGTTCCAGCCTATGTGGCATTGGCCCTATATAGTAAAGCGCATTTTGAAAAATGGGGCCTACGAGTTGATAGATTATGAAGGATTTCCGCTGGTGCAGCCCAGGAATGGGTTGTACCTTAAAAAGTACTATGCTTGAAGTGATTTCTTGGTGTGGTGTGTGTAGATAGGTGTGTGTTTTCATTTGTGTGCATGTATGGTGTGGTGTGCCTTGTAAAAATATTTCTGCTAATCGGGTCTTCCTGGTTGTGCAGATGTCTATTCATCCATTTGTTGGTTTCGCGGATGGTGCCTCCCGCAGTACCAGGAATCTGTCTTCAGTAGCCTAGGTAATCTATGATCCTACTGGTGAGTTGGTCAACCTGCAAGGTGTGTGTCTAGGACGTACTATGAACAACATCACGGAATATAGTGCTGTGTTAGAATTATTAACCGAGGCAGTTAACCTTGGTATCCGTGAATTGCTCGTGTATCTAGATTCGCATCTTGTAGTGTTACAACTGAACGGACACTATTCGGTAAGGAACCCGTCCATTTTACGTCTGTATCTGCGTATTCGATTACTGGAAAGGAATTTTGACTATATTACATATCAACATATACCCAGGCATTTGAATACATTAACAGATGCAGTAGCAAATTTGGTATTAGACAGACATTTGCGCAATTTGTAAATCATCATCACATGTAAAGAAAGATCCATCCAGAAATAGATATGCATATATATATAGATATCAAAATGTTTACATAGAGTGTGTCACATAAGATCAAAAATATACATAATCATCTTAAGTACATCTGGAGACGACATGTCTCTCAAAAAATATGTGTGGTATAATCCCTAAGAGCTAATCCGCATGGTGCTCATGATAACATGTAACTGCACACACTAAGCGTCTCAAGATTCGGTGGATCCGACTTGGAACTCCCACCGTGTGACGCTGGTACGCCATCGGTACATCCGCCAGCCGGGCGTAGTCTGGGATCCCTCGGGCAATGCCCTCCAGATTCTGGATCAGCTCCTCCCCTCCTGTGCCCTCTCCCTGAGGATTAGGGGCGAGATGAGTCCTTCGCGAGATTGGAGACATATCGGCTGGTCTCTCGGGACCCATGTCTGCATACATATATAAAATGTGTTAGGATGAGTATGTATTAACAAAAAAAAACATAAAACATAAAAAATCAAAAACATGAGGTCTTACCCAACTCCTCGTCCCAGTCATCTCCTTCTGGCAGTGGGAGATCTAGGTCTCTGGTGAAGTTAGTTCCTACATATGGCCAGTCTTCCACGATGATCAACTGGCGCCGCAACCACCTAAAGAACTCCGGCCTCCAGGACATCTATTGGCCGCCTCCAGCTCTGGGCATTAGTGCTGCCCAGCGAGCCATTCTTGGCTCTCGTGGAATCGGATCTGCTACTATGGCCCCTTAGCCGTGGAAGATTGGTAAGCTTTCCAGAATGAACGATACCAGGATGGAACCATAGCCAAACTATTTTAGTTTATCTTGCTTGCATTTTGTGAGTTGTCTCTTCATGTTTATTGTTACTTCTGTAGCCCAGTCATACAGTAAGGGACTCATGCATTCTGAGGCCAGTAGGAGTTGGGCCTTTGTGGCCTTGTGCGGTGCCTGCGATCCTGCAGCCCGCTTGATGGTATGCAGGACAACTCTCAATGCCAGGTCGGGGATAGTGTGGATATCCACCTTTTTTCTCCCTGATCCCATTTGTGCATCTGGGCACACCCGTTCCATCACTTCTTCCATCTTCTCGCCAGATGGTCTGCTCCCAGTCAGGATGGGTACTGGACCTCTGTGAGACAGTCCGGTTATGAAATACACATCGCAGACCTCCAGTTCCAATACCTAGTCTCGCAACTTGAACACCTGTTCCTGTTCGTCCCAAATACTGATCAGATACTGGAGGAGCTCGGGTTGAGCTCGTAAGCAGGGTGTAAGGAAGAACTTCTTTAGCCCACAGTTTCTGAGGGCATTCATGCAAGTCTCACTTTCTATGGCCTGTTCATCCCCTTCCCCATGCTCTCTTTCTTTCCACTCAATCACCATTTTTCTTGATTTCCTGCATCCACATGGTCACAAGCCCTTAATTAGATCTCTGATGGGCTTCAAATTTTCATTTAAAAAGATTAAAATCTCGAATTTTTAGGTGTAATTTTAGGTTGCGCCACGTGGCGCGAGCCCTTTGCATAAAAAGGCCCATTGGCGCGGGTCCGTGCCCGATACCCGCGCCAATGAGCGCAGCCCTAAAATTTCAAAGAGTGGCCACAGAGGGCTGATACATGAGGGAAAAATATTAAAAAATGGATTGAAATGAAGAGCAGGGAAGCGCCTCTTACCTGTCACAGACGAGAATCTGAATGGTCAACCGGATCTGTCGCAATCGCCGTCAGAAGTCTGCACTCCAAAATGGACCACTGTTGCTTTTTACCAAGGTAAATAGTAAATGTAATTTTGCTTTTACCATTTTGGCATATTTATAACTTTTTCGACATTGGATGAGTTTTAAAAGTTATTTTTACCAAATATTTTAATATGTTATGTCAGAAATGGGTTTTACGCTTGCTTGGTATGTGCAGCAACAGGTTTTTGCAACTTTAACGATGGAAACGAGTTGTATTTTATACTTTTTCGGACTCGGTAAATACATGAAAAAGTCACTTTGGAGTCATCTTTCAGCTCTTCTCTGACTCTCTAAACATGAAAAGATCACAGAGGCCCTTCTCATTTCGATCTCGTTAAAATGGACACGAATCAACATCTACCCAGTATACGTTTAACCCTTTTTCGGGCTGGGATAGATTCATTACGAAAAAGGAATACCCTAGCCTATCGCGACTAGGAGGTTTTCTTGGATATTGTTTTCTACCTTTTCAGATCTGAGGAACTATTTACGAAAAGGGACCTGTGGAGTTTACTTTTTGCTGTCTTTTCAAACTCTCTAAACATGAAAATACGCCGACTTCTTCCTTTTTCAAACTCGTTAAACCTTGATGACATTGGATTCAGTCGAAATGACGTTCTCCGAGTTCCTCCTTTCTAGGGCTCGTTAAATGTACTAGGATGGATTCGCCCGAAGGGCGGACTTACATTACAATCATATGCTATCCCCTTCAAGCTTGTTATTAAAAATAATTGGGGTACTCGCCAGAAATGGTGGGGGAAAAAAATGGAACTGTAATCATTGTCGTGTCGGCAGTATGTCGCTCTTGAACATGGCACTTGTTTGCATTCATGTCGGGTTGGGGACATCTCATCTCATTTTTTCACTTGCTTCCGCGGGTTTGGATAATCCTTTTTGACCTCTCCTCTGCTCATTGCCTTGTCACCATGGCCTCTGATCCGTTGATGTCAAATACTGCCAAAACCACTATTTGTGCTATTACATGTTCAAGAGAAGTTGGCCTCTGCGAATATCAACCTTTCCTCTGATTCTCATACGATCCTGATTCACAACAAAAACATCATGTTCCTCTGTCTCGTGTCGATGATGTGGGAAACATTATGGCCCACCTTCGATCAAGATCACTTCCTGTCGACTTCAGCTCATTATCCAGGAAGTTGATCTAGAGACTCTTTTATGGTACCTTGGAGCCTGCATGCCTCAATGGCAGGTTCATCGCATTCGACGTGGGGTTTTCATCATTGGCCTCCGATCGAGTGATTCTACGGGTGTTCGACACCGGCTCATTGATTCACACGCCATAGATTGTACCTATAGTACCTTGAGGGCCATTGTCATTATTGGTGGTTCCTCTCGCGTCTGTTAACAGCTCTCATCATTGGCTGGTAATCAGACGATGTTCTTGCATGTTCGACTTCAGCTCACATATTTGCATGCTTGAACTTGTACTTTATTTGGGTTGAGATGGAGCGCAAGACCCTAGATTGTGTCTGTTGTAATCCAGGTTGTGATTGTGGAGTGTTATCATTTTGTACATGACTCACTGATTGGATGGCTGCGACCATACCTGAGTCTATTTATTTTGATCCTTGCTAGATGGCTGCGCCCATACCTTGGATCCGGATTATAGTGTACTCTATTTCGGATGGCTGCACCCATACCGCATATACATCATGTACTTGAGATATCAGTTGTATTTGTCTACGCAGGTTTTTCGATGGCAGGGCTTCAGTTGGACATGTTCTCGTAAAGCATTTCACCCCTCTCTCTCTCGGGCCTCATACTTTAGGGGGCATTTGTTACACAGTAATTTGTCACCGTCCCTACCATTCCTCGTCCCGCACAATGGAGGACCCATTATGTGACCTGTGAGCAATGTCATGCCTTGAAACCATCATCATTGCATTCCTCTAAGCATGAGCTTCAATTGCCCTAAAGACATCTCCTTGCAAAAAACCATGAAAACATCTCCTTTTGCATTGGCGCGGGCAGACAGTTCATCACTCGTGCCAATGGGGAAAATCCTATAAAGAGGCCGCGCCAACTAGCACTCTGTCCCAGAGTAGCAGTCGCACCAGCCAATTTAAGGAGATTTTTTGAAATAAAGATTGCGGAAGTTGTGTTTCAACCAACTCAGAAACCATTGCCTATCTTGATTTGGGAGGTTTGGCTACGGGAGTTCTATGGAAGGGAAGTGGTTTTCCACCTTTCATGGAACCTTCCTTCATGATAGGGCCAATCCCACAATAATAGGGATCCCAACTCCCTTCTTCCCAATCTATAAAAGCTTTCCTATTGCCATTGCAAGCTAGTCTTGAAGTGCCTAAGCTTTGAATCTCCTAATTCCCAAGAGCCTTCGTGCTGTAAGAGCCCTCTTTCTTCCCGTAAGGCTGACTCAAGTAAGGAGACTATCGTCGAGAGACTCTAGAGAGGTTTGCCCTTTCCCTGGCGAGCTTTGCGAGACGTGAATGACTGGGGACCCTTCCGAAGGAGATCACGGCGTCAGAACATTGGTTGTACTCTCTTTCGATTGCTTATTAATGAATGACTACCGGTTATGGTTCCACTATGTTTTTTACTTATGTTAATAACGAGTTATATCCTTTCTGACTGATATATAGTTGCGCATTCTGGATTTTAGACTTGTATTCGTGTTGTTTCTTGCATGTGCAGGTGTCCATTCATGGAGATCGTGGGGATCGTGATCTGCCGAGGCTGAGGAATGGGAACGTTGTCTCTTCTACAAATCATAGCACTGGACTCCAGGTAGGCCTCCATCATTGGCTTATTTATTCGCAATTAGGAACTTGCGCTGTAGCATTTGATGATTGTTGCTAGACCCCTGCTGGGCTAGTAGGGATCGCCTCTGTCCGCAGAGGGGATTTACCTCCTCAACAGTGGTAATTCGGGTCCTGAAGCCACCTAGAATTAAACTTGAAAGGAGGTCGTACCCGGTGAGTACCACACTCAAATTCCAGATAGATAGGCGAGTGGTCAGACTTTCCTCCATGCCCCACCCATTGTCGGGCATGAGCAAGTGAGCCAAGAAGTGGCTGCTTGATCAGAGACCTATCTAATCTGCATGCAAGGGCTGCATCACCAGTCCTCCTATTCCTCCAAGTGGGCTGAATCCTGGTGGTATGAATGTCAATGAGGTCTGCATTCACTAGCTATGAGTTGAAGAATTCTACTAGCGGATCAGGTGTGGCATAAGTGCCCCAAGACTCAGAGATACCCAATGAAAAGTTCAAGTCACCACCTAAGATAATGTGAGGAGATGAAAAAAGGGAGCAGGTCAGTAGAGAGTGCCAAAAGGCCTCTCTATTGATATAGGGACCATAAACATTAATAAATGTGAACACCTGCTCATAATGCCCAAATATAATATCCATACCAAGAACTCCAACCCGACCCCAACAATTAATCATCCGGGAGGTTTTGCAGTTCATACCCATAGCACAACCACCAGATCTTTCGTGGGCATCCAAAGTTATGAAAGACCAGTTTGGAAGGAGAGATTTTAGGATAGCAATTACCCCAATTCCATCCCCTAAAGTCTCTTGTAGGAATAATATGTCAATAGGCTTTTGTGCGAGAAGATCCTTCAGAGCCAGTCTCTTATCGGGGTTGGCCAATCCCCTGCAGTTGTATGAGAGACTAATCATGAGGTAACCCTCGGATAGGGTCGCCTTGCTCTAAGGACCCTCATGAGGGATGATTGAGTACCAGCCTCCACTTCATAGTTTTCTCTCTTGATAGCTTTCGCCATGGATGATGGTCGACCTCTTGACTTATTAGGGGGGCATCTAGGCTCGGGACCGATGCCAAAGGAAGCCTCAAAATGAGGTTGGGTGAGTGATCGCAGAAAGCAATTATGTCTCGAATTGCATGACTCAGAGCGAGATGATGATTGCCAAGGGTTAGGATCAACTGAGGTGTGTTGGATATTGGGCGTATAGGAGGGTGGAGCTTGTGTAATGTTGCAGCAAATCGAAGGGTATCTCTGAGATAGAGTGGAAGCAGCAGAACCAGATGATAAACAAGGAAGAGAAATAGATGATAAATCAGATGAGAAAATAGAATGCAAAGGGTAGAAGATAGGACTAGTACCTGGAATAGCCCAGCCACCAAAGGAGGATCCGACACATTCATCTGTTTGCCTTCCGATACCTGATCAGAAATGATGATAGGCACAGTCTTGGATGCCACCATTTGGGATTTCTTGACCACAGTCGAAGAAAACCCCATCTTTGGGCATTCTTTGTACAAATTCCCCACCTTGTGGCATTTCTTGCAATGAAACGAAACACCCTCATAGTCAAGCACCTGTTGCCACATCATCCCATCGAAGAGAATGTTGAGGGTATCATGAAGCCCATCACGAGTGTCCAAGAAGATCAGTATTCGAGCCACAACCCTGTAGCCCGAGTTCAGATAGGACCAGTCATGGTCCAGGTAAACGCAAAATAGACCCCCAATGAACTTGAGGGCAGTCTCAGTCCAGAAGTGCTCAAGCAATCTAGGCAATCTCAGCCAGATAGGACTCGCGCTCACGTTCTCCTTGTTGGGGTCAAAAAGCGGTGCCCATCACTTCAAGTAGACGGGGTGCATTTCCAAATGCTAGTAGTGCTTAAGAGCCCAGTCTGATTGCTTCGGTTGTGCGAAGGTGAGAGGGAACCATCCTTTTGTTAGCACATGAATCTTCGGCAAAATTGTAAGCGATCTGCCCCAAATTTCTCTGGTCCATTGCTACAATTGCACATTAGAGTATTTCCGACCTCGAACCCTTCCAACTGTTGGAAAAATACTGAGAGGGGGGGGGGGGTGAATCAGTATTTAATGCAAATAATAAAAAAAAACTTTTTAATTTCCCTTTCTAAAGCCCATACGCTACTTTGCTGAAGACAACTAGCATATATACGTGGATATCCTTCACAGAACTCGCGTATGTCAAGAGATCTAATTATGCATTCAATTCTTAACACAGATTATTGCATTATTCATTCATCTGTTATTTCAGGAAACAGTAAATAGGTGCAAAAAGAATAGAATAATCATCACACATAGGCAACACACATGAACACCAGGATTTTTAAGTGGAAACCCAATTCGGGAGAAAACCACTGCTGCCGTCGTCTCAGTCTTCAATATTTATTATAAATAAAAACTTCTTACAATCATGTACTGGTGCAGACTTATACCAGCACGCAGGCACCCACCTGCAGAAAGCTACAACCTTCTCTCGTTTACCAGCCTCACCTGGAAGGGAGCTACAACCCCCTGCTCTCGTTTACCAGCCTCACTTGGAAGGGAGCTACTACCCCCTGATATTAGCACCAGCCTCTGCTAACAGAAAGATTCTATTATCAGACTGAAGGCTTCAACCCTCAGATCCACTACAGACCACGTTTCATCAATTTTCAAACTGGATCAAACAGCTTCAACACAATTCTTCACTTATCAACAAACATCCCTTTTCATTTCATCAGTCAGAACAGTGAAACCAATGTAACCAGAATATCAGAGATAGACCAGACTTCAGAACAGATATGCAGAATCTCAATTGTCTTTTGTGCAATCATCAATTCAAATACCATACGCGTTTTTCCTTAAACAGACCCGCGTATACACGCGCCTTTACTGAAGTGAACCAGCGTATACATTTGTGCAATTTATCAGAAAAACCCTAACAACCCATACGCGCTTTTGTCTGAATGGAGCCGCGTATACACGCGCTTTTCACGAAACGAACCTGCGTATGGATCTATAAAAGATAAACTTTGCACAACAGATCAAATCTATGAACTTACCCAGATTTCTTCAACATCTTCAACTGATTTGCGCCAGGTCTTCCTTACTTCTTTTCAGATCATCCAAGAGATTCACCATTTCAAGATCTAGAGATCTTGAACCTTCATTATGTTCATAGATGCATCATAGATTCAGGTCTATCAATTAAGAGCAGAGTTTAACCATGCAGATATACTTCAGAGTGAAGTATTCATTAAAGCCCATACACATGCACACTCTTGCACAATGATTATCTTCTCCTTATATAGGTTTACCCTTTATCAATACCATGGGCCAAAACCACATTTCTTCCAATGGTATTCCTGGACGGGGTCACATAGACGAATCATCGCTCAATATAATGGGTTAATACCATGGTAGTAACCCTTGGTTTTACACTTTTAGAGCAATTTTTCCCATACGCGACTTGGCACGTTATATCCCGCGTGCATACACTACTTCGTCTAGACAAATCCGCATATGCCTTGAGACATACTCTTTTTATCATTGTTTCAACACATACTA
The DNA here is from genome assembly GCA_034641835.2 of Pinus albicaulis. Classification (NCBI taxonomy): domain Eukaryota; kingdom Viridiplantae; phylum Streptophyta; class Pinopsida; order Pinales; family Pinaceae; genus Pinus; species Pinus albicaulis. The sequence continues at coordinate 874,949,002 of CM076569.1, read as the reverse complement.
AAATTCCTTTCATCAACACCTTCTGTACTCATTGTAGATACATCAGATTTACATCATTAACAAGTTCATCAAGACATATTTCATCAAGGACAACTTCATCAAGTAGGTTGCCATCATCTTCATCAAGTGGGTTGCCATCAAGGACAACACTCAGCATCATATTGCTAACAATCTCCCCCTTTGGACTTGATGGCAACCACGATGGTGTTTGATCACTACAGCAGATAGATACATTGATTAACACCATGATACTCTCCCCTTATTCAAACACCATGTCATTCTCCCCCTTTGACATCAAGGGCAAAGGGCGGATCAAAAGAAGGAAGGGCTTTGCAGATCTGATGTGTACTGAAGGTACCATGCTCCCCCTGAGTTCATGTTGAATCTTCAAACATATTTTACAATGAATTACTTGACTCTATGACCTTCCTATCACCAAGGACTCATACTTACATCAAAGATCCAACCAAGTGAATTTACATAAGAGACTCAAATACCCAACCAAGTGGGTTTACACATTTCAACTCAACTACCCAACCAAGAGGGTTTACAAATTTGACTCAACTACCCAACCAAGTGGGTTTACAAATAAAAAGTCCTTACATGACTGAATATTACAATTTTACATCATGGGTCTCAACAAGACTTGTTCATCAAGTTACAAATATGACTTTTCATGACCAATACCAGAAATACCTCAAGAGAGAGATCATATTTCAGAACCATCATAATGCCAACAATTCATTATACTCAGCAATACTAATGCTCCCCCTGAAAATGTGCATCCAACCATCCACAATATTCAACATAAGAAACCATGTATCATGCCATCATCATTTAGAACTGAGAAACAAGTAGATATAGTGACAATAATACAATCATCAGTAGTCAGACTGATGCTCCCCCTGAACCTCTGCTCCTGATCTTCAGCTATCATATCAGTTCTCTTATCATCAATGAATACACGGCTGTGTTTGCTGGAACTCGCGTGTATACGCGGCTTTAGTTCATATAACCCATGTATGGAAAGTGAAATATGAAAATTTCACATTCCTCCATCTTCCCTTGAATATGTCCTTCCTGTTCCTGTCTTCTTTACATCAAATGCTCTGTTAGAAATAAACATAACCAGAATGACCAAACATCACTGAAAAATGCTGACCCCAACCAAAAATTGTCAGCAACCAACCATACACGTTTTCTGTGTATAAACTCACGTATATACGCGACTGTCTTTCAGGAAAACCGCGTATCCAATTTAATCTTCTGAATTTAATCAAATCTGATCTTCTGAGAGGCAGAGACAACACCCAGCTTTTGTCTGAGATATTCGAACGCTTCCCTGGGCAGAGGTTTGGTAAAAATATCAGCAACTTGTTCTTTGGAGGGAACATACTCCAACTTCACCTTTTGTTCAAGCACTTGTTCACGTAAGAAGTGATACTTGATGGGGATGTGCTTGGTCTTTGAATGCATAACAGGATTCTTTGAGATACTGATGGCACTTGTATTATCACACATAATGGAGATAGGAGAAGTACATTTGATTTGGAAATCTTCCAAGGTTTGCATCATCCAAAGGAGTTGAGTGCAACAAGATGCTGCAGCCACATATTATGCTTCAGAAGTAGATAAGGCAATAGAACTTTGCTTCTTACTGAACCAAGATACCAATCGGGGCACCATATAGAATGCACCACCACTTGTGCTTTTTCGATCATCAACATTTCCAGCCCAATCTGCATCAGTGTAAGCATGAAGAGTAAGATCAGCATTCTTTGGATACCATAGTCCAAAGTCTTGAGTTCCTTGCATATATTTGAATATTCTTTTGACAGCCTGAAGGTGAGACACTTTTGGATTAGCTTGGAATCGTCCAACAATCCCAACTGCATGCATAATGTTCGGTCTAGTCCCAGTGAGGTAAAGTAGGCTTCCTATCATTGATCTGTATTCTGGTTGATTCACCGCGGGAGAATCATCATGAGAACTGAGATTACATCCGGTTATCATTGGTGTACTTACAGGTTTGCATTCTTCCATGCCATACTTCTTCAAAATTTGCTTAAGATATTTTTCTTGTGATAGGAATATACCATCTGTAGTTTGATGCACTTGTAAGCCAAGAAAGAATGTTAGTTCACCTAGAAGGGACATTTCAAATTCTTGCTGCATGACAGAAGCAAATTTCTGACTCATAGATTCTTCATTACTCCCAAAAATTATATCATCAACATATACAACCACAATCAATAGTTTATCATTTTCAGTTTTTGTGTATAAGTTGCTATCAGCAGACCCCTTTGAAAATCCTTGTTGATGAATATATCTGTCAAGACAATAATACCATGCCCTTGGAGCTTGTTTGAGACCATATAAAGCCTTTTTAAGTCTACAAACAAGATTTTTGTCATTGCCCAAAATGAATCCTTCCGGTTGTTCTATATAAACTTATTCTTCTAGATCACCATTGAGAAATGCAGATTTAACATCCATTTGATAAACTTTGATTTGTTGACAACTTGAAAAGGCAAGAAACATTATTATGGCTTCAAGTCTAGCCACAGGAGCAAAAGTTTCTTCAAATTCTATACCTTCTTGTTGAGTATACCCCTTGCAAACCAGTCTAGCTTTGTTTCTTATAACATCTCCATTCTCATTTAACTTGTTCTTGAATATCCATTTAGTTCCAATGACATTTTTATCATGTGGTCTTGGTACCAATTCCCATGTTTGATTCTTTTCAATTTGATCAAGTTCTTCATTCATGGCTTGAACCCAACATTCATCTTTGCTAGCTTGATTGACATTGTGTGGTTCAATTGTGGATAAAAATGCCAGATAACTAGAAGAACCCACAAGAGTCCTCCTTGTTTGTACACCTGATTCCTTGTCTCCTAAAATTTGAGATTCAGGATGATTCTTTTGAACATATCTGGATGGAGCCTTTTCAGATAAATCATCTTCAGGTTCTTCATTGGATCCACTGTCTATATCATTTCCATTTGATGTAGAAGGACAAAAGTCACCATCATCTTCTTCTGTTGCTTGTTTTTCTTCTTTAGGAGCTGCAGGAGACTCATCAATGACAACATCAATACATTCAACAATCTTTCGAAGCCTTTTATTGTAACATTTGTATGCTCTGCTTGTAGATGAGTAACCAAGAAGTATCCCTTCATCTGATCTAGGTTCAAACTTGCCAAGCTTTTCATCATTATTTTTGATAAAGCATTTACTTCCAAAAATTCTGAAATGCTTCACAGAGGGAGAATTACCATACCAGAGTTCATATGGAGTTTTGTCACTATTTACCCGAACATGTGCCTTGTTGAGAATGTTTGCTGCTGTATGTGCTGCTTCTCCCCATAACATGTCAGGAGTTCCAGAATCATCAAGCATAGCTCTAGCCATTTGTTGAATTTTTCTATTCATTCTTTCTGCTACGCCATTTTGTTGTGGAGTGCCTGCTACAGAGAACTGTCTCTTTATACCATGTTGTTCACAAAATTCAAAGAATTCATTTGATGTATATTCTCCTCCTCGATCAGATCTAAGACACTTGATTTTTAGATCTAATTCATTTTCTACCAATGCTTTGAAGATCTGAAATTTTTCAAATGCTTCATCTTTGTGTTTAATCAACCCGATCCAACACATTCTAGAGTAATAATCAATAAATAAGATATAGTATTCTTCCCCACGTGGTGACTTTTTCCTCATAGGTCCACATATGTCAGTATGAATGAGTTCAAGAGGCTTACTTGATGATCCTTCTTTGGCATTAAATTGAACTCTGGTCTGCTTATCGAATTGGCAAGATTTGTATATGATACTCTCTGGTAGAGTAATATTGGGAAGACCACGAACAGCTTGAAGTCTTCTTGATTTGTTGATTTGAGAGAAGCTCAGATGCCCCAGCCTTCTATGCCATAGCCAATTTTCTGAAGATTTTCTCAAGTAACATTGATCTTTGCAGTTCTTCAATACATACAGGTTGCTTGGAGTTCTTTTGCCTTTTATAATAGTTTTACCCGTATCAAGATCACGAACCACACATTATTTTGAACTAAAGACAACTTCAGTTCCTTGATCACACATTTGACTTACACTTAACAGGTTATGCCTTAATCCATCCACATACATGACATCATTAGCCTTCACCTTTTCTTTTAGAAACACAGACCCTTTTCCTTTAATTACAGTAGGATTATCATTTCCAAATGTAACTTTCTTTTCCTTTTCTAGAGCATTATATGAAAGAAGTTTGCTTTTGTCACCTGTCATGTGTCTTGAGCACCCACTATCAATGTACCATTTATTTTCTTCACCTTCTGCAAATAACGCTATCCCACAATTTTCAACCTGTAATTCCTTCTTTTTCCATACTTTGGAACTTGAAGGAAAATGCTGTTTTGGCTGGACTTTGCTCCTGCATTCAGATTCTTCATGGCCAAAGTTATTGCAATAAGCACATTCAACTTCATTTTGAAGAGGAGAAAAGTTTTTATAGGTGTTCCTTTTTGGTTCAATATCCATCCTTTTCTTTCTTGCTTCTCTTGTCATGGTGATTTTATATGCAACACATTGAACAACTTTGTGACCAAAATTGTGACATGAGAAACATTGTCCATTCAAGTAGAAATTTCTGCGATCATGAAATCTTCTATTTGAATTTACCTGTTGATTGTTGCTTCTTTGAGAGATATCCCTGTTAGTGTTCCTTGTATTGTGATGATCATGCTTTACCTGTAAAGATTCTTTATTCCCTTGTTGAGTGGTTGAATGTAGTAAACCAGTTGTAGCTGCTTTTAGATAATTTGGTGCTGAAGCCTGAGAAGATTCTCCGGTATATCCAAGACCTGTCTTAATAAGAGGAGAACGTTGAACCTTGATAATCTCATCTAAGGTTTCAGATCCTTTAGAAAATCTAAGATTCAGAGTCTTTACTTTCTCAAGTTCTTTTCTTAGACTTACTACTTCACATTCTAATTTTTCATTATGATTCTTTGCTTCTTCATTCTGCCTTTTCAGAGTCTCTATGATTATTTTACTTTCTTCCAAGCATATTTTGAGTTGATTGTTTTGATCAAGACAATCATTGTCATCTAGAGCATCCATAAAAGCATCCTTATCGTCTCTAGAATTATTTTCAAATGCCATGAGAAGTCTAAGATCTTGTTCACATTCTTCCTCACTATCAGATAACCCATCACTGTCTTCATTTGTATAGTAGCTTTTCTTAGTGCTAGATCGATTCTTATTCCTTCTTGCTACTTCTTTATCTTTAGCAAATGTTTCTCTATAAGGACATTTTGCAGCATAATGACCAACTCTTCCACAATTAAAACATTTGAAAGGAAGCTTACCTTTGAATCTTCCAGTTCCTAGTTGGAGTCTTCTTACAAAGGTTGCCTCATCTTCTTCTGAGATATATCCTGACCCTTCCGGTTTTTGAACTTCTTTCCCTTTTGTAGAAGCTTTAAAAACAACTTCTTTGACTTCATATGGTCCTCCTCTCCTCATTTCATATGCAGTCAATATGCCATGAAGTTGCACCACGGAAAGATTTTGAATATCCTGTTTTTCTTCAAGGGCAGAAACTTTTGATTCAAATTTTGCCGTTAGCGACCGTAAAATTTTCTCAACCAAAGTAGTGTCGGATATTGTTTCACCCAGATTTCTCATACGATTCACAACATCATCAATACGTAAAAATAAACTGGCAATACTCTCATCACTATGCATCTTTAAATTTTCATATTCAATTCTGAGAGTTTGGAGTTTTGCACTTTTTACCTTTGCATCGCCTTCATAACTTAGAATGATTTTGTCCCATATTTCCTTTGCTGTATTCAACTGCACGACTTTGACAAATTATGATTCAGTTAGACTTCCTGTTATAGCATTGACCGCTTTTGCATTTGATTCATAATTCTTCCTTTCAGTTGGATCTGTTGGTGTAGCGGCTGGATATTGATATCCTTGTTCAATGATGGCCCATACATCAGCTCCCATAGACTGAAGATAGGATCTCATTCTTACTTTCCAGAAGATTAAATTGCTTCCGTTGAAGAGCGGGGGCTTGATAGATGTTGTTCCCTCATGATTGCTCATCTTGCTTGATCTTCCTTCTAGCGGCTAAGCTTTTTCAGAAGGACCTGGCTCTGATACCAATTGTTGGAAAAATACTGAGAGGAGGGGGGGGGGGGGTGAATCAGTATTTAATGCAGCCAATAAAAACTTTTTACTTTTCTTTTCTAAAACCCATACGCTACTTTGCTAAAGTCAACTAGCGTATATACGCGGATATCCTTCACAGAACTCGCGTATTTCCAGAGATCTAATTATGCATTCAATTCTTAACTCTGATCATTGCATTATTCATTCATCAGTTATTTCAGGAAACAGTAAACAGGTGCAGAAAGAACAGAATAATCATCACACATAGGCAACACACATGAACACCAGGATTTTTAGGTGGAAACCCAATTTGGGAGAAAACCACCGCTGCCGTCGTCTCAGTCTTCAATATTTATTATAAATAAAAACTTCTTACAATCATGTACTGGTGCAGACATATACTAGCACGCAGGCACCCACCTGCAGAAAGCTACAACCTTCTCTCGTTTACCAGCCTCACCTGGAAGGGAGCTACAACCCCCTGCTCTCGTTTACCAGCCTCACTTGGAAGGGAGCTACTACCCCCTGATATTAGCACCAGCCTCTGCTGACAGAAAGCTTCTATTATCAGACTGAAGGCTTCAACCCTCAGATCCACTACAGACCACGTTTCATCAATTTTCAAACTGGATCAAACAGCTTCAACACAATTCTTCACTTATCAACAAACATCCCTTTTCATTTCATCAGTCAGAACAGTGAAACCACTGTAACCAGAATATCAGAGATAGACCAGACTTCAGAACAGATATGCAGAATCTCAATTGTCTTTTGTGCAATCATCAATTCAAATACCATATGCACTTTTCCTTAAACAGACCCGCGTATACACGCGCCTTTACTGAAGTGAACCAGCGTATACATTTGTGCAATTTATCAGAAAAACCCTAACAGCCCATATGCGCTTTTGTCTGAATGGAGCCGCGTATACACGCGCTTTTCACGAAATGAACCTACGTATGGATCTATAAAAGATAAAATTTGCACAACAGATCAGATCTATGAACTTACCCAGATTTCTTCAACATCTTCAACTGATTTGCGCTAGGTCTTCCTTACTTCTTTTCAGATCATCCAAGAGATTCACCATTTCAAGATCTAGAGATCTTGAACCTTCATTATGTTCATAGATGCATCATAGATTCAGGTCTATCAATTAAGAGCAGAGTTTAACCATGCAGATATACTTCAGAGTGAAGTATTCATTAAAGCCCAGACACATGCACACTCTTGCACAATGATTTTCTTCTCCTTATATAGCTTTACCCTTTATCAATACCATGGGCCAAAACCACATTTCTTCCAATGGTATTCCTGGACGGGGTCACATAGACGAATCATCGCTCAATACAATGGGTTAATACCATGGTAGTAACCCTTGGTTTTACACTTTTAGAGTGCTTTTTCCCATACGCGACTTGGCATGTTATATCCCACGTGCACACGCTACTTCGTCTAGACAAATCCGCGTATGCCTTGAGACATACTCTTTTTATCATTATTTCAACACATACTGAAATTCCTTTCATCAATACCTTTTGTACTCATTGTAGATACATCAGATTTACATCATTAACAAGTTCATCAAGACATATTTCATCAAGGACAACTTCATCAAGTAGGTTGCCATCATCTTCATCAAGTGGGTTGCCATCAAGGAAAACACTCAGCATCATATTTCCAACACCAACCAGCATGGATGCCGAAGTATGAGCCCAATCTTTCATACCGTTCTTAGGACTGAAACTTGTGAAAATGCTATTCTTGCACTTGGTGACCTGAGTCTTCTTACCTTTGTTTATGCGACCCAGATCCCACTCAGTGGATGTGTCAGAGTCAGATGAAGAGTTCGGTTTCTCCAAGATGGGGGGGATCACCGGAATATTTTTGAATGCGCCTGAAGCCGAAGATGCAGCACCCGCCTCTAATCCACAAGATGACACACCCGCATAGGCAGCTTCACAGAGCGCAGGGCCACTGAGAGAATTAGCACCCCCAATGTTAAGATGTTCAAAGGAGAGTGAAGCCTCTCCAATACTCTGATAAATAGCATCCGAATATGGCTCTGAGAGCCCAATATCCACCTCAGCCAAGTGAGAGTTATCTGCCAGAGAAAAGCTCCAAATCCCATTTTGTGCGGGTGAGGGAGTGTCAAAGTTGAATTGATCGAGCACACCCATGGGCGATGAGCTGCCCTCCACCGCAGCAAGAGAAATCTGATCTGGCGCCGCAACACTAGGAGCCGGGTCCAGGTCATCCATCTCATTCCCCTCCACGTGAGCTTGTTGACCCTAGATGTCCACCCCGCCTAGTGGATCCTCCAAATAATCCACCTTGTCGTCATAGTTCCCCATATCGTCTAGCAAGGCAGGTGGTCCGAGCCGGAACCATTACTCAGAAAAGGAATAGAAATATTGACAGGCCCACACTGGCAGGCCAGTGGTCGCTCCGGGCCAGTAGATGGAACAAATGTTCCCCGGGAAGAGTGTAAACCCCTCGCACAACTGTAGGGTTCGAAGGCACCACAAGTAGAGAGAGTAGCAAAAAAAATGGTTCACCGCAAATAGCCTCCCACTGACAGCATCCAGCCAAAAGTCACGGGCGCAAGACACCAAGAACCACGGAAAAAGAGGGCCGATAAACACCAAGGCACAGAATAAACGTGACTCGAGATTCGTGTGCCAAGCAACGTCAATAATAGGGCCCCATCCTGACTGCAGAGAAGACAGGTAAACAGTCAGTGGAGGCAGTGAAAAAAATTCTGAGCAAGTCTGTCTCCACCCAGCAGATGTTCAAAGCCAATAATGCGGTCTCGGGAAGCCAACCAGACCCCACACAACAATCCCGAACATTCACCAATAAAATAAACTGTCGGAGCCAATACTAACCCCGAAGGATCCACAAGAAAACATTAAACCTCAACCCCAAGGTTTGTGCGCAACATAGAATCCTAAGCAGAACAACCATAGGCGAAAAACTAGTCCATAGCCACCACAAATGCCGATCCAAAGTCGAACCAGGTCGGCCGCCCAATGTTAATTTGTTAAATTAATTTAATGTAAACTTAAAAACAAACTAACTTGGATGTTATTATAACTTAAGAATGTATCTAATAATCAGTGTATGTAATTTATAATTTATAATTTAATTATAATTTATGAATATATCAAATAATCAATGTATATAATTGATAATTTAATAAGGATTAAAATATTGAAAGATATGTTAATTTTGAAAGCTGTAAAAGTTTTTAATTTAATTTTTTTATTATATTTTATTAATAATAGGTCAAATAAGGGTGGTAGGAGCGAGAGGGGTTATCTAATGCTCTGACGAATAAATAGAGACTCAATACTCATGGGGATTGGGTATGGAAACCAATAACCAAATTGAATATCTGGTGTTTTGGCAGGTTCTGGAAATCGTGATGACAACAAAAATCTCCAAATTAACAGTATGTGGGGAGTCACTCAATGATTGTAATAATAAAGTTGCGTAAAGTCAAAGGATCACAATGCTTACATACTCCTATTCTATAGAGAATCATTTTCCAAACAAAACATTTTGACCAAATTGAATTCTTCCATGTGTTTAGGTAGTTTCATTATGTTATTCGCCAACAAAGGAGCCACACCAAAGCAAGCGAAATTATAATTGGATCATGGGTTGATCCACACCTCACTCATTCCATGAATACTGAATCAAATTATAAAGACATTAAAATCCAATTTAATGACTTATACAACCATATATATGAATGAATCCCTATGGTGGAGATTGTACACACATTCCTCCTGTCAAGAATATGGATTGCAACCTGTAGGGTGGCACATATATGTAAGGTTTGGTGGAGTTCATTAACTCCCTGGCCACGCAGATCCATGGAACGGAACCCCTGTCCAAATCATATTAACATCTGGTGACATCTAGTGGTGAATCGCAAGAACATGTGGTATAAAGTATTAATGCTTCGAGGTGGTAAATTTTTTACACAAGCGAGGGGAACCTTGACCCTCGTAGAACATTGAATGAACTATAGATGGGAGTTAATTCTCTTCACCCTCCATATCATATGATTGACATTCTAAGGAGCACGAAGAGATTCAGGTATTGATTTGGCAACTCCACTGGCAGGTGATCCAAAGGAAGTTCATATGTTTATATATGGCATTATGTGTTTCTTCACTCACACACTATGCTACTGCTGAGCATTCACAGTTGTAAACAAAGGTGACCATTATCCTTTGAAGCTCGAAGCACAAAACACCTCATTTCTGTAATGGATAACTTGGGTGATCAGATTCAGGAGGATGAGCAAGCCAAAACTCATAGGTTGTGGAGAGGTTATTGGAATCAGTCGAAGGGTTGTTGCACACCCTAAATCAGAAGAATTCAGTAGAGGCTGAATAGAAGCAGACACACCAACCTCTTATGAATAATAAATATGAATTGTTACAAGGTAAATTGGAGCAATTCTAGGCTAAAATCAAGGAGGAGTTGATCACCTTGGACATTAGGGTGGCGATTTTAGAGGAAAGATCCAGTGGCGACTCTCTATTGAACGTCGGAAAGGTCGAGACCAAAAACGAACCAAAGAAGAAAAATGGCATACGTGACTCGGAGACAAGAACAACTGGAACGACGTGATAGACATAATGTGTCATGCGGCATGGAGAGATGGACAAATCTAGATCTCTTTCCGCAAATAATTTTGTGAATTTTGAATTCTCTAATGTTATGCAAGTTTATATTGTTATTAGGATTTTAGTGTCATGACTATAACCAACACTTATTTAGAATAATAAGTAAATGTGGTCATAAAAACTAGTTTTCAATTTTATGGACTTCTGAAAGTAGTGGTTTACTGGAACATGAAGATATTTGTAAGGGATTTGGCCTATAATCTAGTTTTTCTTTTTATTATAAATGCTCTATGTATTTTTGAAAAAAATAATAGGTCAAAAATCCTTGAGAGTTAGTTCAATTGGTCGAGTCCCTGTTGTTAAAGTACTTTTGTTATTGAGAGGTCACAGGTTCAATTATCTCGACAATCTCGAGGTCAGGCTAAGTGGTTGAGCCAACAAGAAGTGATCCCTTTGGGTGGATCTGCCTAGTACAAATATTTTGTGGATGTAGCGATCACTGATCTATGGTGTTTGTGAACCACATAGAAAAAAAAAGGTCAAATGTTTTATTAGAAATTTAAAATTAAGGGTTAGAGAGAATGCAAAACCTACCTCTCAATCAACATTAAGTGTTAATCAATTTGAACACTTCCAAACATTTTGATCCCTTAGAAAACTATTAATTAAAATTTGGTCTTCAAACAAAATTTAAAATCTAAAATTTACAAATTAAATAAGAAGGAGAACATCTTAACTAGCATAACCACATTAGTAATTATGGTTGATATACACCAATTGGCGTCATTTTCATATACCTATTGGTGTATATAAGGTGGAAAATGTCGTTGATCAACTTATATCAACCACATTTACTAAATTTGTGGTTGTGCTAATTGATGACCGATGTGTATGGTGGATTTGTTGACCATGGTTGACTGAAGCTAACTGAGTTTGACCATTATCAACTATTAATGCAACAACGTATTAATGTTACATCAATTTAATAATGTTACATTAATGTTGACCATTGTTGAGTGAGGTTGAGCATGTTTGACCATTTTAACCATTGTTTGCCATGTTGAGCACATGTTGACTATCATTATCCAAGGTTTACTATGGTCAACCAAAGATGACTATGTTTGGTCATGGTTAAACATCGCTGACCATTGTTGATGATGGTTTATGATGACTAACTAAAGTCAATGATTCACCATTGTTGACTGTTTTCAACTATCGTGAACAGAGTCAACTATAGTTGATGATAGTTATATGTAAGCTACAATAGTTGACTATGACCATAGTAAAACATGGTGACCATAACTATGGTCATCTTATATAGTCAAAATTAATATTATTACTATTCAAATTTTTTAAACTTTATTCAAGAACCTAATATTATTATTAAATATTAAACCTTATTCACAACCCTAATATAAATATTATTGATAAACGTCCTTACTAATATTAATATTTCTAATATTAATGTTGCTATTATTATTATTATTATCACTATTATTAATAATATATTTAATCATATAAGAATAACAATATATTCAACCTTAATATTATGATTATTATTGTTATTATTAATATTTTTTTTTTCTAAATTACTCTATTTCTATTATAAACATTAAAATACAAAACTACCTCGGTTCAGCTGAGGAAGCCTGAGACCGGGCTTGAAATCCATTGTTTGTCTAGCTATGAAGCTGCCCTTTAACGGGAAACCAGCTCTTTTGTCAAAGTTGCCACCGCCCAGGAACTGGGAAACCGGTGCATAGTCACTTATATCCCTTACATGCAGATTATCATAACTTAAAAGTGCCAAAAAATACATGCAACTTTGTCTGCTGTGGGTGACTATAGAAAACAAAAATTTATCAAAAATTCTAACACAGAAATCATACTGAGAATCGATCCTGGAGCAATTAGTCGGATTCCGGATTCTCTTCCTCGATTCGGCAGCCATAGTGATCTTCCGCATCCTCTTCATCGTTCTTATCAACATCTTCACCAGACGGGCCAGCTTCCATCAGCAAGTGCGCCTGTCCTGAATGCGCAGTTGCAGAGACAGGCGGGAATCTGAGGGGGCGCGAGCTAGGACCGGGAGCAGGGCCAGAGGGGGGCTCATAGCTAGGTTTAGAAGGGGGGTGCACAGGGTTACGCGGTTGAACAGGAGGGAGAGTGACTTCTTCCCGCAAAGAGATCGAAATGAGGGCAATAATGGAGGGTCGGTCGTCAGCATAGTCGAAACGCAGCTCCACTTGTTGCGTTGAATGCGTAGTGAAATGACTGCCAGGGCGAAGAGGGGGGGCGGAGGCCTGAAGCGGGGGAGGCGAATGAACATTCAGAGCGGGAGCACGAGGCGGGAGCGAGGGCTGAGGAGGCGCCGGGGCAACGCTGTCATGGAGACGACCAGCAGGATCAACATACAGAGGAATGTGATGCTCTTCAGCATGGTCCATGGAGTAACCTGCAATAGAATTGGAGGGTCTCTCGCTCATGGACCTGCCTCTAGAGGCACTTTTCCTGCAAGACATTCTTTGCCTGAGCCTGGGCATACTGAAATTCCGGGAGGAATCCGACCAGTTGCCAGAAGGAGCTGCAGGAATGGAGTTAACTTGACCAATATTGACAGGAGAAAAATGCGAATTGAACAGAACAGGGCAGAAGTTACTATAAGAAAACCGATGGCCTGGAAGCGCGTCCAAACAACAATGCAGAGAGCGTCTGCCACCAGAACCAAAGCACGCCTCACTGAAAGCACAGCCACCCGGGCAATGCGAGCGCAGAGGAGACGAAGGTCGGCGAGCAGAGCCGAAGCAATCCGAGGAATGCGAGCAGTGGTGCTCCATTTGAGGGCTGGTGTGGCGAGCAGGACAATTCGAATGACGGCGAGGAGGAGTAATGAGCAAGTGCTCGAGATTAATGGGCATACCATTAATAACACCATGGGGGGCCATGTGGCCACCCCAGGTGAACCTCCTTGGTGTGTGCGCCAGGCCTGGAGGCCTCTTAACCCATATTGACATCCGCATCCGGAAATTGTTATTATTAATATTATTAATAATCAACTTTATTATTATTAAACATTTTTAAATTTTGACTATGACTAACTAAGGTTCACATTGGTTGACTATAATTGAATACGTTAGAATTACATTGACTAAGGATAATTATGAATGGACAAGGCTGACTATTTTTTACTATGGTAAACATAGGGTTGACCACATTATCTCATGGTAGACTATTAATAATAAATTCAATCATATAATAATAATAATATAGTCAACAACCTCAAGGGCTCATTGCTAAAGCACCTTGCCATTGGGAGGTCATGGGTTCAATTCTCCTTGATGCCCTAAGCTTGGATTAGTTTGGTTAGGGGGTGTGGTCCCTGCAAGTGGACCTACCGTAATTTTCCATGAATAATAATAATGATAATGTCAACCTTAATATTATTATTATTGTTATTAAACATTATTAAATATTAAATATTAATCACAAACCCTAATATTATTATTACTAGGGTTTGTCAATAAGGTTGACCCACTATGTAATGCTATTATTATTATTATAGGGTTGACTATGTTCGATCATGGTCAACTATTAATAATATATTCAATCATATAATAATAATAATAATATAGTCAATGTTGCTATTATTAATATTTTTTTCTAAAGAAATATCTAGGAAAATCTACCCTAAGAGATCACATCCTGTTGGTTTATTAGCAGAGCCTAACCCTAAGGTTGCCAAAAAGAATACCTCCCATTAACGAGGTGCTTTTAACAACAGATGCTCAAACAATTAAACTCTCTCAAAATTTATTATTATTATTATTAAACATTAACTTTATTACTATTATTATTATTAAATATTTTTAAACCTTAATTATAATTAACCAAAATTGTTTTTAGTTAATTAAAGTTAATTATAACCCCCCAAAAAAAAATCTAAATGTCAACCCAAAAAAGAGAAAATGTCAATTAAAAAGGAAAAATAGATAACAATCTGTAAATTTTTTAATAACTCGTTAATATTAATTTTATAAAATTCATAATATGTTTCTTAAAATTCACCATGTTATGCATTTGTTTTTATTAACTTCAAAAAGATTACCACATATTTCACATAATCCACCCTATCAAAAATTTATTTCTCGAAACCGTAAGTGCTTTCCCTATGATTTGTTGAAGGAAGACCAATTTATATGACATAATAATGACATCTCTTGGATTTTAATTGTATTATTCATTTATAAAACAATTTCAATTCATATTCAGAATGTATGGATATATGTATGTATTGCTATTATTTAACCGAGTTATTTTTAGTAAGATTTTTTGGAAGTTTTTCTAGTGGATTTTTCTAGTTTAATTTTTTTAGAACAGGACAGAAATTTATTGAAATCACGAGCTTGATGAGTAACTCCTGCATAATCTAAGTACCTTAAGGTTTTTTCAAGATATTGAATCCATACATACAATTAAAAAACAAATTTAAATAACACAAATCAAGATTTCACCTCAAAAATTTGCCACAGAATCTGACACAGAAAAATCCAAAAAATTACACTAAAAACAACTCCTTATCCAAAACAATTTAGATCATATTTATTTTGTTACCATTGAGACAAGTAAATAACAGTAACATGCAATAAAACTGACATTATCGTTTTAAATTTATTCGTTTCAATAATTTATTTTTTAACTGTTCGATCTCCCTTAACGCCTCATTCGTCCATCATCAACTCAAAGAAGATTGGAATATTCCTTCCCAAGTTTATCCCCACCATCAACTAAAATAACAAAATAAAATTCAACGAGCCTTTCTCCATCTCATTTTGAAATATCAAAATAAAAGTCAACAAGCCTTATGCTTTCAACCACCTGAAGTTGAAATATCAAAGGAAATATTGGCATATTCCTTTCAAAGTTTATCCCCACCGGTTGATTAAAATAACAAAATAAAAGTCAACAAACCTTCCTCCACATAAAATTGATCTACCAACAACCTTTTTTATTTATTGATTATAGTGTAATCGAGAGAACATGATTATTAGAATGATTATGTGATTCCTTATCTTTGCACATAGTATTAACTCCTTAACCTGAACAAGCTTTGCATAAGATGATGATTAGAGAAAGATAGTATTATATAAATACGTACAAGGTAAGTGAGTATCCAGCTTTGATGTGTTATATTCACTCATTAAATAAAAATTGTAGAAAGATCACAAAGCCTAAATACTCCTCCTATTCTGCAGAGAATCATTTTGCAGACAAAACATTTTCAGAAAAATTGAATTCTTCCATGTATTTAGGTAGTTGAACACAATGAGCCACCACAAAGCAAGGGAAGTTAGAATTGGTTCATGGGTTGATCCACACCTCACCCATTCCATGAATATTGAATCAAGTTATCAAGTCATTAAAATCAAATTTAATAGCTTATACAATCGGATATATGAATGAATCCCTATGGTGGAGACCCGCGTACACACATTCTTCCCGTCAAGAATATGGATTGAAACCCGAAGCACAAATCACCTCACTTCTGTAATGGAGAACTTGGGTGATCAGATTCAGAAGGATGAGCAAGCCAAAACTAACAGGTTGCCTTAGAGGTTACCGGAATCAGTCGAAGGGTTGTTGAACACCCTAAATCAGAAGAATTCAACAGAGGCTCAAGAGAAGTGGACGTACCAACTTCTTATGAATACGAAATATAAATTGTTACAAGATCAATTGCAGCAATTCTAGGCTGTAATCATGAAGGAGTTGATCGCCTTCGACATCGGTTTGGCGACTTTAGAGGAAGGATACAGTGGTGACACTCTATTCAACATCGGAAAGGTAGGGACCAACAATGAACTGGATGAGAAAAAGTTCAGACGTGACTGAGAGGCAAGAACAACTAAAATAGAAGGATAGACATGGTGCGTCATGCGACATGGAGAGATGGACAAATCTGGATCTCTTTCGACAAATAATTTTGTGAATTTTGAATTCTCTAATGTTATGCAAGTTTATATTGTTGTCAGGAGTTTATTGTCGTCACTATAACCAACACTTATTTAAAATAATAAGTAAATGGTGTCATAAAAACAAGTTTTCCATTTTTTTTTTTTACCTCTCAAAGCATTGTTTTAGTGGAACATGAAGATATGAAGATATTTGTAAGGGACTTGGTCCATAATTTAGTTTTTCTTTCTAATATAAATGTTACATGTTTCTTTGAAAAGAAAAATAGATAAAAAAGTCTTGCAGGTTAGCTCAATTGGTCGAGTCCCTATTGTTAAAGCTCCTTTGTTATTGAGAGGTTGCAAGGTCAATTCTCTCATCACTCTCGAGATCAAGGTTTGTGAACCACATAAAAAGAAAAAAAAGGTCAAAGGTTTTATTGGAAATTCCTGAGTGTGGGGTGGATTTGTTGACCATGGTTGACAATGGTTGAAGAGGGTTGATGTGTTTGATCATGGTTAACGAGGTTGACCAAGTTTGAGTGTGGGGTGGATTTGTTGACCATGGTTGACAATGGTTGAAGAGGGTTGATGTGTTTGATCATGGTTAACGAGGTTGACCAAGTTTGAATATGGTTGACTGAAGTTACCTAAGTTTGACCATTATTAACCATTAATGAAACAACATATTAATGTTACATCAATTTAATAATGTTACATTAATGTTGACCATTGTTGAGTGAGGTTGAGCATGCTTGACCATTTTAACCATGGTTGACCAAGGTTTCCATGTTGAACATGGGTTGTCTATCATTATCCAAGTTTTACTATGGTCAACCAAATATGACTATGGTTGGTCATGGTTAATCATCGTTGACCATTGTTGATGATGAATTATGATGGCTAACTAAAGTTGATGGTTCACTATGGTTGACTATTTTCTACCATCATCAACTTAGTCAACTATAGTTGATGATAGTTATCTACAAGCTACAATAGTCGACTATGATCAACCATAGTAAAACATAGTTACCATAACTATGGTCACCTTATATAGTTAACATTATTATTATTATTCAACTTTTTTAAACCTTATTCAAAGACAAAATGTTATTATTAAATATTAAACCTTATTCACAACCCTAATATTAATATTATTGATAAACCTTATTAATATTAATATTTATAATATCAATGTCGTTGTTATTATTATTATTATTATTATTAATATAATAATAACAATATAATCAACCTTAATATTATAATTATTATTGTTATTATTAACATTATTAATAATGAACTTTATTATTAATAATAATATTATTATTAAACATTTGTAAATCTTGATTATGACCAACTAAGGTTGACATTGGTCGACTATAATTGAATATGTTCGAGTTACATTAAATAAGGATGACTATGAATGGACAAGGCTGACTGTTATTGACTATGGTAAACATAGGGTTGACCACATTAGCTCTTGGTAGACTATTAATAATATATTCAATCATATAATAATAATAATATAGCCAACAACCTTGAGGGTTAGCTCAATTGGCTGAGGTCTCATTGCTAAAGCACCATGTCATTGGGAGGTCACATGTTCAATTCTCCTCAATTCCCTCGGGGTTAAGCTTAGATTAGTTTTTCCAGGGGGTGTGGTCCCTACCAGTCGACCTACCCCGATTTTCTGCGATTTTTCTTTAATAATAGTAATATTAATAATAATATAGTCAACCTCAACATTATTATTATTATTAAACATTATTAAATAATTTTTTATTTTTGTAAATGAGACTAAATTCATATTAATATTGTACAAAATACTATCACAGTCCATGACAAACAGGGTGGCAAACAAAAGAGAATCAGCCCACCCTGGTTCTTATACTATCCAGAACATGCCTAAGTAAAAGCTACCCTATATAAGGAAACCGATTTATATGTCAAAGAGGAGCTAATTATACATAGAAGATGTCAAAAAAAATCTAGCTAAACACATATTAAGAAAATAGAAACTAGAAAGATCAAGAAATTACTACTTCTTAGAACTATGATCATCCCCATCATGAGTTTCTTTGAGCACTAGGAAACCATGCTCACGTGGAGGCGAGACGGACTGAATAGTGAGAAGAATGGATATTTTCTCCAGGTTCTTGTCCTTGGTTAACAACGAGCTAATGAGGTGAGGCAAATCTCTGCAATCCACATTCTCCAAAGGATTTTCTTACAAAATCCAACATCCTCCAGAGTAGAGGTTGTTAGAAGTGCTGGTGGACAAATTTTCCATAGTCTTAACAAGGGAGGCCCAACTGCTTATGAGTGACCGGTGGATGGACAATAAGGACTGTGGATTTCCTCACCTTCACATCACGAACAATACTTGACACCTTCTGAGCACTGGTCTCCCTATTCATCTCCTTAAGCTGACCCTTTCCTTTGTAAGTGAAGTCATCAGGCATGGCTAAGAGAGGAACAAAAGCGACCGAAGGAATTGAACTAGAACCTTCAAGCCTGCTACCTATGGAAAAAGTGATTCTTGCAATGTCAGCCAGAATGTTCATGGTATGCCTAGATTGGTCTAGAGCATGTCTGGAATGGAGGATGAGATCTCTTAAGCGCTCAGACTGCGATTGGGAAGCCTAAAGGGTTTTGGCCAAAAGGTTCATAACCATCCAAAACTGAATATCCCCATTATTATCAAAATTCTCTGCCTCCTTGGCCGTAGAGGCCTCTAAATCCTTTTTCAACTGGTGGATGTGCATTAGAATATCTGCTGCAAACCCATAGGGATATTTCTCCAGATGCTAGTGAGACCCATGAGCACTGTCACTCCTCCTTTTGCTGCAAATTGAGAGGAGCCAGTGACGATTCATTGATTTAAGATGCCTAGGCTTGGAAATGGTCCACCACAAATCCAGAGCCGACTCTGAGTGAAGGCAAAACCACCTGGAGCTCAGAGCGCAACCATAAAACATCAAAATGAAACTCCAAGCAACCTTAAAACGCCAAAACAAATCCATTAACACCTCCTGAGCGTTCAATGAATGCGTCTTCAGAAGCACATTGATTATGTAGAACGATGACAGTAGAGAAATTAAAGAGGGGAGGGTATTCTCCCACATGCACCCATGTCTCATCACCATAAAACTCTTATGCTTATGCGTTGTCACCCGCACCTGTGGTAAACATTATTAAATGGTAAATCTTAATCACAAACCCTAATATTATTATTATTATTAAGGTTTGTGAATAAGGTTGGTCAACCCTATAATAATATTATTATTATAGGGTTGACCATGTTCAATCATGGTCAATTATTAATAATATAGTCAATCATATAATAATAATAATAATAATAATATAGTCAATGTTTCTATTTTATTATTATTATTATTTTATGAGGAAACATCTAGGTAGATCCACACTAAGAAATCACATCCTATTGGTTTAATATTAGAACCTAACCTTAAGGTCGCCGAGGAGAATTGACCCCATGACCTCCCATTAGCTAGGTGCTTTTAGCAACAGGTACTCAACCAATTGAGCTTACTCTCGAGACTTTGCTATTATTATCATTATTATTATTAAAATTAACTTTATTAATATTATTATTAAATATTTTAAACCTTGATTATAATTAACCAAGGTTGATTTTAGTTAACTAAAATTGATTATTACCTCAAAAAAACAAGTGCTACATGGTAGCAAGTCTCTGTCACTTAGTTTAGATATAGCTAAAATAGATGGAAAGAGTTGCACACATTAATAATAAAGAATTAGATGTTCAAGCATGGTTGATAAGAAAATAAGCAGAGGGTGCATGGTCATCGATAATTAAATCTTGGTTGAAGGTCATCAACAAAAAATATGCAAGTCAATATGTCCCAACAAATATACGCATAATAAAAAAATATGCAAGGTGTCAAATGTTAGACAATTGTCTAGAAGAAAAATATGCTAGTTGTGAAGGATTAATAAAATGTCTACATTAACCTAAGAACACCATATCTGAATCAAGAATTAAATTTATCGTTGCAAACATTGCCATCTATGTTAACATGGATTGGATTTCAGCTCTAGTATAATTATATCCATTCCGTTAGAGGAAATAGTCTACATAATATATATATATATATATATATATATATAATTTTATTTTTTCAAATTTATTTATTTATTTATTTTATTATTATTATTTTTAATAATATTCATCTTAATAGTTTTAAAACACTTGTGTGTGTATTTATTTTATGTGTAAAAACATATCTAATGTCTAATTTTTTTCAAAGGATTTGAATAAAGTTAATAGGATATTTATGGCGACCATTTTGATATTATGTGGATGTTGTTCACTATGTTAACCAAATTCAATTTTAACATATAATTATTTGTATGCTAATGTGTATTAAGCATGATTCCACTACAAATGATTTACGTGGAACCTATATAAAAATTCATACAATTTTTTATGATACTTAAAATTATAAAACTATAAACTTTTAGTATTAAATGTTAATAAAAAGTATTTTTATATAGATGATTAAATAATTAATAGTTAAAATTAACTTGAACTTATATTATGGAATGCAAATTTTATTTATCAAACAATGATTTTTTAATGGTTATTTATTCAATAAAAACTTTAAAAATAAAGCATGATATTTTTTTTAAACAAAAATAAATACCTTAAATCTATTTATTGTGAAATTTTAAAAATTAAAATTTTTAATTATTAAAGCTGTGATTTTTTTAATGAAAGATTGTGGCATTATACATGCAAAATAAATTCATTATAGGATTAAAAGACAACTCTTCATTTACCTTCTCATTCGTTCTTAATTTTTTCAAAGGTACATTTTTGTACCGAGAGGTGTATTCTACAGCCCAGTATGACCTGATGTGTAAGTATGTCAGAAGCCAAAATAAAAAACTAAAATAAAATTAAAATAAAATCTAAATAATGTCGGCTTAAAGAATAACTTACACAGCCATATAAAAAAACAATTAAAAATAAATTTAAATAATATAAATTTAAAATATGAAGAATTTTAAGAACACTCGAAAAAGAGATATGGTAAAGAAATAAAAATATAAATAAACTAGAGGTATGGTAAATAATTAAAACTTATTTTTCTACTTACTTGGGAGGTATGGTAAATAAATAAAAATATAAATAAACTATAGGCATAATAAATAAATAAAATCTCTTTTTTTTTATATATATTTATTCAATAAACCTCTTTCTATTTACAAAAACTCAAAAAGAGGTTTTATTTAGGTGAATCCTATGGGCCAAACACCACGGGACAAATTATTATTAATACCATGGGCCAAATACTATATTTATAAAAGAGGTATAAAAAGGTAAGGTAAATAAACAAAAATATATAAAATAGGAGTAGAAATCAACATCTAATTATATATGAAGCCTATGGACCAAATTAATAATAATAGCATGAAAAAAACATTATCAACTCTAACATTAATATTAAAATATTAATATAAGATTTGTTTTTTTCGCTTTGCAGGTGAGCCACGACCGTGACCTAATAGACACAGGTGCAGGCAAGCTCCCCTTTGCTATTGCTACCCAATCCTGGGCGCATGGTCCCTCCGGAGGACATCCCGGAGGTGGCATCTCCCCCTCATCATGCCCAAGCCTTCTCGACATTGATAAGCTCTTTAAATCCTCCTTGTCCAAGGCCTGGTTGTCAAGAAACTGGAAGACATTCAGGAAGTCTCCCTTCCCCCGGCTATCCCGCGCATGGCATCTCTCTCGCTCGCCGAGAAAGGACTTATCGGGCAATTCACAGGCTTGTGGCCTTCGCCAAAGATGGTGCAAAAATGTTCGAACAAAACTGGGTGGATAATATCAGTGGAAAAATTTCAATCAGATTATGTGGTAGAGGCTATTTCACATTCCATTTTGAGACAAAAGAAGACAAGGAATTGATATTTAGGAATGGGCCATATTTCATGGACACCAGAGGGCTATACCTAAACATATGGACTCCAGACTTTGATCCAGAACTTGACGTGCCCAATGTTGTTCCTATTTGGGTTCGCCTCTCCCATCTCCCCTTGCATTTTTGGGGCGACGATTCTGTTCGAGAAATTGGAAACATAGTAGGAAAATTTATTGATAGAAGCGAGCCGAAGGACAACATGCAGGCATGTGCCAGGATCTGCATTGAAGTGGATCTGGGGAAAGGCCTTTTGGAGGCAATCAAACTTAAGGTCGACAATTAGACCCACATACAACAGTTCGACTATGAAAAAATTCCATTCAAGTGCAAGGTATGTCATGAATACAGTCA
Source organism: Pinus albicaulis (assembly GCA_034641835.2). Taxonomy (NCBI): domain Eukaryota; kingdom Viridiplantae; phylum Streptophyta; class Pinopsida; order Pinales; family Pinaceae; genus Pinus; species Pinus albicaulis. The sequence goes on along the minus strand of CM076569.1, from coordinate 874,925,908 downwards.
TTTGCTAATAGATGCTCCAAAGTTATTGAGATTGAAAACTATGATCCAGAAACCTAATGGGAAACTATAAAAAAGAAGAAGACTACTCCGAACCCTAGAAAAACCGGTATCCCTCCTGTGCAATCCTCCCAATCTCCCCCCCCCCATAATCCCTCCTTGTCCAAATCCTCCCCATCCCCTCAAAAATCCCCTGATCCCCCTCTTAATCCACCCTCCATCCCTTCCCTTGCCTCCCCTAACCCCTTATCTTCCCTTGCCCCTTCTGAAGAGGATCCTCCTCAACCCTCCATCCCCTCCCATCTTCTTAGATCTGCTCCTTAGTTCTCCCCTTCTAAATCTTGTCCTCCCTCCTCCTCTACCGAACCTTCTTTAGCCCGGATAGTCATAACAAATGTAGCCAAAGCGTATGGGGTCATTCTGGAAATCCTTAAAAAATCTGGTCCCGGAAGGAAATCTTTTTTCACCATAGATATGAAGCAACCCAAAAGGACATAGCTCTCGAAAATCACTACCCTATAGAATCCTTCATTTTAAGGCAAAATAACAAATAAGCAAGTCAGAATGAGCAAGGAGGGAAAATAGGTCCTCAACCTCCATTCCTGAAATGATGAAAGCCCTCTCTTGGAACTGCAGGGGACTAGGGCACCCCTCAAAAAACAAAGCTCTAAGAGACCTTTTGAATCAAGAAAAACCTAACATCATTCTCATTCAAGAAACTAAGCAAGGAGATCAAGACATGGAAAACACCAGAAATAAAATGAAGAACTATATGAGCACTGTTATGGAATCAAGGGGTGCCTCAGGAGGAATGGCCACTATTTGGAATTAGAATGCTTGGAAGCAAAATGGAGCTGTAAAAACCCAAAACTGGATCAAAGTCAATCTCCAGAATACCCAAGAGAACATTGTGATTACTGTGTACAATATATATGGGCCTAATCATTACAAGGACAAAGAAGTTTGTTAGAGCACCATGAAAGAAGATATAGACACTGAGGACAACAAAAACATCATCATTGGTGGGGACATTAACTTGATCTTGCATGCCAACGAATAAAGAGGTGGCAGCTTCAATTATGATCCCTCAAGAGACCAGCTTGAAACCATAATTCAAGACCATGATTTGGTTGACATCATCCCCAAAAACCAAAAATTCACTCGGTGCAATTGCAAAATTGGAGCTAGAAACATAATGGAAAGGCTTGCCCATTTTATTGTGGTTGTTCCTCTTATTTCTTTCTTCTCTGTTGCCTCTTCTTGTATCCTCTCTTTCTTTGCATTTGACCATTTCCCTCTCACCCTCTCCCTTGGAGATCAGTCCTCCCTTTTAAGTACAACCCCCTTTGAAGTGAACTCCCTGAAGCCAGACAGATCGTGCAACACTCTTGGCAACAACAGCACGTGTAGGGCTCCCCTTTGTACATATGGGAAACAAAGCTGAAGAATGTTCGAATGGCTCTTAAAGACTGGGCCAAACTTCATTACAAGGAACTGGACAAAGTAAAAAAAAAATTCAAAATAAAGCTGGAAGCAGTTCAAATTGACATTGACACTCATGGAGTGAATCAAGAAAATTTAGAACAGGAGAAAGATCTCTACTGGAACTTGTATAAATTTAATAGGAAAGAAGAGGATAAATGGAGGCTAAAATATAGAAACCTTTGGCTTCAGGCTTGTGACAAAAATACTCCTTCCTTCCACAAACAAGCAACTATTAGAAGGTCAAGGAATAACATCTCAACCATAATAGATGATGAGGGAAGAGTTCATGCAGATCAAGAAGGTATCAAGGCTGTTGCTTACAATCATTATAAAAATTTGCTATCTGAATCAGCTGCACCTGAGGATTATTCAGATCTCTTAAACCACTTGCCAAAGCTAATCATGGAGGAGATAAACAACTCCCTTAAAAAGGATATAGAGGAGGCAAAAATTCTCAATGCTATTTGGACTCTGCATCCTGACAAGTCTCCGGGTCCGGATGGCTTCTCCATTAGCTTTTACTAGACCTATTGGGAAGTAATTAAAAAGGACTTAATCAAAATGATTCAGTGGGTACAAAGAAAGAAGAATATCGGTGGCTTTACCATTCATTAGGGGAATTTTGAGGTCTAAAATGGGCCTCCTAAGGAAAATGTACAATCAAAATTAACTTTATGAGAACCAATCACATTTTAGGGGATGAAATCATCCCTAATGGTTGAGGTGGCATTGATTGAGTTAAAGGTACTTACTTGTCACATTCTCAATCGTGTATAAAAACTCAAGGTTAACCATGGTAGTGCTCTAAGTACATTTAAAGTCAAAGTAGAGTACTCATAATAAATGTCATTTCAAACTTTTTGAATAAAAATATATTATTGTCATTTCATATTTCTTGAAAGAAACAATGCATATCTCTATACATTTATTATATTTTATTATATTATATTATTTTTATATAGTATATTAATTACATGTTATTATACAATTCAAATAATATAAATTTTAGTTAATAGCATATAATATAATTAAGAATCTATAAATTTATATTTATATTTTATTTTAATTTATTTAAGTACAAAGGACAAATGCATTAGTTGTTCAATGATAATGAATTTTACTTGAAAAGCTCATTCTTATTTATAGTCACATCAATGCAATTTTTTTATTAATTTTATTTTGGTACAACTTTTGAATTGAATTTAACTATGGTTACATGGATTGTGGTGTAAAAAGTTAATTGAAAATTCATAAATATTATTTTATTGGTTTAACTATTATTTTATTATTTCCTCAGGAGGCCCATTTTAGACCTCAAAATTCCCCTAATGTCTACCTTTCTCGCCCTCATACCGAAAGAAAACTACCCCTCCTCCTTTTCCAAATTTAGACCCACTCCCTTTGCAACTCTTCATACAAAATCATCAATTAAATTCTTGCCACTCGCCTCAAACTCCATCTCCCTAACCTCATCTTTGAAAACCAAGGGGGATTCATCTCCCAATGGAAAGTTTCTGATACCATCCTCTTAGTTCAATAATCCATTCACTCGAGTATGATGTGATCAGAGAAAGGATTCATCCTAAAACTTGACCTTGCCAATGCCTTTGATAGAGTGAGACATTCATTTCTCCTCTCTGTCCTCCAAAAAATGGGTTTTGAAACTTAATTTATCTCTCTTATCAATGCTCGTATCTCCAACCCTTGGATCTCTCCCTTAGTCAATGTAAGGCCAACAAAATTCTTTCAATCTTCTCATGGTCTCAGGCAAGGCTTCCCTCTCTCTCCTTTTCTCTTCATTCTAATGGAAGAGTCCTTCAGTAGGACCTTGGATAAAAAGTGTATAGTTGGTATTATCACTGGAATCAAATTCAGTAACGGAGTCAAGAATATGAATCATTCTCAATTTGTTGATGACACCCTCTTGATGGGTGGAGCCACCTGCATTATTGCCCAGAGATTCAAAACTGTTCTTGAAAAATTAATGCTCTATTCAGGAGGGCTGATAAATTACCACAAAATTTGTATCTATGGGTGGAATGCATCAAACCACACTATCCATAGTATTTGGAGTCTCCTAAAAATTGAACTGGACCTATTTTAATTATCTTAGGATGCCAGTCAGTGCTGGACCCTTGAAGGCTGAGGTATGGAACATCACAATTGACAAAATGAAAAAGAGAGTACAACAGTGGGGATCCTCCTGGCTCAACATGGCTGGTCGTACAATCCTCCTAAAATATGTTCTCTCTTCCCTGCCATTGTATCACTTTTCCCTGCTCAGTGCTCCTATCAGCATCCATAAAAAAATAGAAGCAGTTTTAAGGAAATTCTTGTGGCAAGGAGGGAAAAACGAGAAAAATAAATATAACTTAGTCAAATGGAGGCAGGTCACTCAAAAATATGAAAATTGCAGGCTCAGTATTCACATTCCAAAACTATTGAACAATGCCTTTGGGGGAAAAATAGTGTGGCGTCTCATCAATGGACAACACTCGTGGTGGAAGCAAGTTTTGGAAACCAAATATCTTCTTTCTGCTAGATAAAATATTCTTGAACAAAATATCCCAAACAGGCCATGCTCCAAAATCTAGGCTTTATGCAAGAAATCCATTCATTTTATCAGTAGATATATCCCTAAATTTCCTCAAGATGGAAGCAGTACAAATATTTGGAAGGATAAAATTATGGGGCAATCTCCTCTCAATGACAGCCCGAGCATTCATCGAATTCAAAATTACCTCCGGAACCTTGATATAAACAACTTGGATCAGATTTCCAATTAAGATGAGAATTCCAATGCCTGGATTGGATGGGATTTTCCTATTATCCCCCCTCACCTTGAGGCCAATCTGGTAAATATTAAAGCAATGCTTCATGGTGAAGATCCATTGGTTAAAGGCAACCAAGACAGTCTTCGGTGGGATCCTTCTAGGTCATCATTCTCAATCAAAGTAGGCTTACGAACACCTTCTAAAAGAACAGTTCCCCTGTCCTCAATGGCCCATCTAGAAGCTCATATGGAAATCTGAAGCCATTCCAAAGATAAAAATATTCATCTCGACTCTGCTCAAAGGTAAGATCCTAACTTGAAACAATTTACAAAAGAGAGGTATCTATGGCCCCTCCAGATGCCCCAACTATCTAAGTGAAGAAGAGAATCCTCTCCATCTCTTTGTGAGATTTCCCTTTTACAATCAGTGTTGGAGTGATCTTACTACCTTCTCTCAGATTGATTTAGATTCCATCAACTCTGTCTCTGACCTGATAAAAAACTGGAAAAAAGGATATCCCTAGGGAAAAAGAGCAAGAACATCGTCAAAAGGGTTTGGGACACCCTCCCATATGTACTTCTTTGGAGCATCTGGCTGGCAATGAATAAGATGATTTTTCAAATAAAAAACCTTGCCCAAGGAAAGTACAAAACAAGACCTCTAGTCTCTCTATCGAGACAATTCTATCCAAAAGCATCGGCCATATCAATTTCAACGATCTCCAAGCTGAAGAAAGAAAATTTCTGGGGAGAGCTCTTAACAATCCTGGCTATTAAAAATCCCCATTCATTAAAACTCCCCAAAGGAAAACTGGAAGATAAGACTCACGGAAAAATAGTTTATCGAATGGATGGCTGGATGCAAAAGACCCGCTCTCTTCTTCGATGGAGCATCAAAGGTGAAACTAGGCATTGCTAGGGCAGGAGGTCTCATAAGGGACAAACATGGTAGCGTGTTGATATCCTTTGAATGGGTTCTTAGCTTTTTGTCTAACAATAAAGCTGAGGCCTACGCTTTGCTTAAAGGACTTCAAATGATAAAGAGCCTCAACCTGTCAAATGCAATGGTTTTTGGGGACTCTGCCATTGTTATAAACATGATGATAAACGATTCTCAAACCACCAACATAGCTCTCTATAGGACCATCAACAGATGTCAAATTTTGATAAAAGATATGAAGGATCTCTCTTTTCACCATATCCTCAGAGCTAATAACAAGCAAGTAGACAAGTTGGCTAACAAAGCCTGCAGTAGACCAGTTGGTAAAATGTTCAATCAAGATGGTATATCTCTCTCTCGCCTGCCATGATTCTCTTTCTGCCACCATCTATATCTTGTATGATTCTCTGCAATATTTTGTCTATGTTGACCAGATATCCTCATCCCAGCAAAATCGCCCCTCCGTGACCTTATTCTCTCGTAATGCTCACCATGACCCTCCCCTCCTGTCTCCCCGCTCTATTTATTTAACCCCTATCTTCGTAATGTCACTACACCTTTGTGATTGCTCCCTTCTGTCATAGCTAAGTCATTGGCCCTTTCTCCATCCTGAGTGGCCATGCGAGCACCCTGCCTATTTCGCCATGCGTTCCCTGTCTTTCAACATCTGAACTCCTTTGAAATCTAGAGGCCTATGTATGTCTTCGACGCTTGTTGTTCTGCCTGTCTTCATCCTCTGCCCCCTTGCAAATAATCCTTGCTCTGCCTCTCCTCCAACCATTGTTTCGCGAGCCCCTTCCTAGTTCACTAGTATCATGTTGAGAAACAAAAACTATTTTCACTGTGTAGATCTACAGTCAGAAATGGAGCATATTCGAGGACAATAGAGGATCTTGGAAGAGAAGCATAAAGTGGATATAGCCCTCCTTTAGCATCGGGCTTAGTCATTTCAGAACCAACTCCTAGAGATCACTAACCGATGTTCACACATGGAAGAGTCTCTCTAGATCCTGAAATATATTTTAGACAAATTCTTGGCTCCAAGTTCTAGCTCAAACAATGTAATAAATGTCAGTCCTGATGACAACTCTGATGCATCAACTGCACGACCAATCAGCATCGACTAATCCTCATTCCTCCTCTCCCTGTTTTTGCTCATGTCTTTTAAATTCGCTCTCATGCTTTCACAGTTTGTTAGAATCTATCTTGAATCAGTAATGCATTATAGTATGAACAGTCAACACAATGGAGGCTCGACATTTTGTGTTTGCATCCATCCTTGTTTGTCCTTAGCACCATCGGAATGTAACAAGGAAATCTCTCCTTATTTTTTTTTAATATAATATAGCAACCGACTTTGTAAACAAATATATATATTAAAATAATAATAATAATAATATTATTATTATTATTAAATCTAATATTCATATCAATATTATTAAATTTATTAAATTTATATTAATACAATATTAAATTTGTTATATATATATATAAACTCTAGATATATATGGGGGGGAAGAACAAAGACATATGATAGAGGTGGATAAATAGTGAGAGTGACAAAGGAGAGATGGAGATAAAATAAAGGAGAGGGGAGAGGAGGAATGAAGAGAGAGAGAGGGAGAGGAGCGAGAGAGGTGGAGAATGGTAAGAGAGAGAGAGGGAGAGGGAGACATAAAGATGGAGGTGGGAGAGAGAGAGAAGGAGAGAGGGAGGGAGAAGGAGAGAGGATTAGAGAGAGAGAGAGAGAGAGAGAGAGAGAGAGAGAGAGAGGTGGGAGAGAGAGGAAGGATGATAGGAGGAGAGAGGGAGAGAAGAAGAAATACATAGAGAGTGAGAAGTGGAGAGAAAGGGAGTGATAAGGGGGAGATGGAGAGAGAGTATGTATGTTTAAGGGTGAGATAAAGAGATGTAGAAGGAGTGATGGAGACAAGGGGGAGAGAAGGAGAGAGAAGAAGAAAGGGAGGGATATAGTAACATAGTTGGAGAGAGAGATAGAGTGATGAGGGAAGAGACAGGATTTGAGAGAGAGAGAGAGAGAGAGAGAGAGAGAGAGAGAGAGGATTGAATGGAAAATATAGGGAGGGAGACACATACATACATACATACATACAGAGAGAGAGATAGAGAGAGAGAGAGAGAGAGGCGAGAAAGGGATAGAGACGAACGACAAGAGAGAGGACTTGAGAGAGTGGGGGGGAAGTGAGAGGATTGTAGGGGAATGAGAGAGAGAGAGAGAGAGATGGGGGAAGAAGGAGGGAGGTAGGAGAGAAAGGGAGAGAGAGGAAGGAAAAGAGAGGGGACTTTAGAGAGAGGAGGAGAGAGGGGGGGATGAAGAAATACATAGAGAGTGACAAGTGGAGAGAGAATGTGTGTGTTTTGGGGTGAGATAAAGAGATAAAGAAAGAGAGATGGAGAGAAGGGATGAAATAAGGAAAGAGAGAGGCATATATTAACAAAGTTGGAAGGTGAAGATAGAGAGAGAGAGAGTTGGGAGAGAAAGGAAGAGAGTGAGTGGAGAGAGGTAGGGAAAGAGAGATGGATATGGATGGGGAGAGAGAGGGAGGTAAGAAGAAATACATAGAGAGTGAAATTTAGAGAGAGATAGAGAGGGAGTGATAAGGAATATGGAGAGAGATGGAGAGAGGATAGCAGGAGGGAAGAGAGATATAAGTGGGGGAGAGGGAGGGAGGGGGAAGAGAGAGAGAGAAGGAGGGAGTGATAGATAGATAGATTGGAGAAAGAGAGTGTACGTTTTGGGGTTGATATAGAGAGACAAAGGAAGATAGAGATATAGATGGAAGGTGAAGGGAAAGAAGAGATAGATGGAGATAGGGAGGGAGGGAAAAAGATATTGATAAATATGGAGTGAGATAGTGTGTGTTTGTGGGGGTGAGATAAAGAGACAAATAAGGAGATATGGAGGGACATATAGATATATATGGAGGGGGGAGAGGGAAGAATATTTATTGTAATAGATGCATTGATTTCAGTGTAGATGGTGAATTCTAATCCTATTTGATTGCTTGAACTAGATGCATTGATTTTAGTGTAGATTTTGATTTCTAATGATATTTGATTACTTGTACTAGATGCATTGATTTCAATGTAGATGATTTCTAATCCTATTTGATTGCTTGCACTAAATGCATTGATTTCAGTGTAGATGGTGATTTATAATCTTATTTGATTGCTTGCACTAGATGCATTAATTTCAATGTAGATGTTGATTTGTAATTATATTTTATTGCTTACACTAGATCCATTGATTTCAATATATATGATTTCTAATCCTATTTGATTGCTTGCACTAAATGCATTGATTTAAGTGTAGATGGTGGTTTATAATCCTACTTGATTGCTTGCGCTAGATGCATTGATTTTAATGTATATGTCGGTTTCTAGTCCTATTTGCTTACTTGCACTAGATGCATTGATTTGAGTGTAGATGTTGATTCCTAATCCTATTTGATTACTTGCATTAGATGCATTGATATCAGTGTAGATGTTGTTTTCTAATATTATTTGATTTTTTGCATTAGATGCATTGATTTTAGTGTATATGTTGATTTCTGATTTGTTGTAATTGGATGTATGATGGTACAATAATTTTAAAGTCAGTAGATTAATAGTGTGCATTGATTTCAGTGTAAGCACAAAAAAGTATTGACAATGTAGATTTATTTTTGTGTTATAGTAATTAAACCTAATAATATTGGAGAGCAAGAGAGACAAGGTATGATGTTTACTACAACAACTCGAGCTAATATTTAAATGGTTTATGATTTCAACTGTATTTTTCATATAATTGATATGAAAAGATGACAAAACTAACCAGGGTGACAATAAGAATAGTAGAAGAAAATAGTTTGAGATTGATCACAATGAAGGCTGTTTGCAATTTACTACATTCTTATTATTCACATTTTCTATCATTCAAAATTATTACATTGTCACTTTGCATTCAAAAATTTTATTTTATCATTTTTCATCATTAAATTTATTTTACAATATTTATCATCTCAACAATTGAGTTAACTAAGCAAATTTAAAATTAAAGTGAAAAGATAAATCTCAAACATATTTAGCATATTTAAAATGGTTATATTAATATTAGATGTATTTACATATTATTGATAAAATTAATCATATGTTCCTCATATTATCGATAGATTTTCCTTGGCTGCACACGACTAAAACCAAATTAGATCCATATTAACTCTGGATCTATCAAGCGTCGAGAGGGATCAAATATCTCTAGGTGCAAACCTTTCCTCAAGTTTTGCACTAAAAAAATAGGTTTTCAGATCGAGATATTTGATCCCTCTCAACACTTGATAGATCCGGAGTTAAGATGGATCTAAGCTGGTTAATTGTCATTTCACCTTCTCACTCGTCCTTAAATTTTTCAAAGGTACATTTTTAATTATCATTTCAAGGTGTGGGTCCAAAATAAGTGATATATTTTATGGTGAAAAATTCAATTCACTCTGTACAAATTATTTTGAAAAGGGAAGACGGGTGACTTCATGAGATAAAATTAAAAAATTATTGTTTTTAGAAGTTGAAATATTTATATAATTAAAAAATTATTGTTTTTAGAATTTGAAATATTTATCTAGGGGGAAAGGCTCATGTTAGCACTAATGTTGTACAAACAACATTGCACTTTGTACAAAGCATTAAAGCCAACACACTGTGAGGATGACAATGAACCATGGATATTTTTCTTTAGAACTATCAACTATCACATGATGTAATAGAAAAAGTATTTATGAATTGACTACAAGTACATTATCATTATTGCAGACTGTTCGAAAAACGAGGCATTTATAAATAACATTAACAAATAAACAACCAATTAGATGACAAATAAATACAAAGAAAATCGTTTCTTAAAAATAAATAAATAAATAAACAAAATTATACTTTGTAAAATTAAAAAATATTTGATGTGTTTGACGAAATAATATCTAGTCAAATTGCTGTATATTTTTTTTTTGTGCCCTAGTTCGTAGCACTCTGCAACCTCTGTGTACAAGGCTTCTGGTTGCAGTGTCAGGGTGGTGTCGGATCGAGGTACCTGACCTAGCTTGGGTCTGACCTAATGGATGAAACCCAGGCCCCTCCCCTTCCTCCTCCTCTTGAGGTCGAGGCTTTCAAGCTGTTGATCGCTTCCCAGCCGAAGAAGGAAAAATATATTGCCTCCAAGTTTGTCAAGATATTGGATGAGATCCCCTTGGTGGCTCTTTCGCTTGAGGGACCAATGAAGGTTTCCCTCTCCCTTGCGGATTGTGCGTTGGTCTGGTATTTCATGGGCTTGTGGCCCTCACCAAAAACTATGGAAGCCTGGATCAATAGAAACTGGAGGGCCCTCATTGCAAACAATGTCACCTCTTACTTTTTGGGGCGGGGTTTCTTTATGTTTGAATTCACCTCAAAGAAGGACAAGGACTTGATCTTTAGGAACAGACCCTATTTCATGGACCCTCAAGGACTGTATTTAAACAGATGGACCCTTGATTTCGACCCTTCGGAGGATGTTCCAGTTTGGGTTAGATTCCCGAACTTGTCGGTTCACTGTTGGAACTGGAAATCAATGCAACAAATCGGAAATGCCCTTGGGAAGTTTATTGATAGGGCTAACAACAAAGATCAATATGACAACACTAGAATATGCATGGAGGTTGACCTCGAAGTTGGGTTGCCATAAGCTATTAAGCTCATGGTGGGAAACTAGTCCCATCTGCAGAAGTTAGATTGTGAGTAGCTATCGTTCAGATGTGAGATGCTGTAAGGTATGACGCAAGTCGAACTACCACAAAAATGCGGGCCCGGAAAGGAGAAAGGAAACAAGATGTCGACAAGCAGGAAATCACGAACGAGTCTTGAGTAGGGCCAAATGGACGAGGATAGTCCGGATTTATGCGGAAAAGCAACATAATAAACACATAACCATAAATACAGAGATGCAGTGGAAATAACACTTCATTTCATTAATATCAAAGAACTGAAATTTGCTTACAGACAGAATGGAAATAAAACTAGCTAGGGCACTGGTAGCTATCTCTGAGAAGAGATGTGGTGGCTACAAGCCTCTAAAATGAGTTACAATGAGGCTCGAGGGCCTATTTATTATTTAGAAACAATGGGAAATCCTAAACAGCCAAAACCCTAACCCTAGGAGATGAAGCGCCAAAACTATGGGCCCCGTTTGAGTAAATTGGTGTTTCAACTTCCCAGGGGCATAACTTTGGCATACGATCTCCGTTTGACGTGTACCATACCTCGTTAGAAAGATCTATCAAAGAAGACTGCAGGACTGCAACTTTGGGACAAAGTTACGACGTTCATCAATTTCGTTGGTAAAGCCGATGCCCAAAAACGTCGTTTGGGAGCCTCGAAAACGACTCAGAAAGTTTAGCCCAAAAAGCGCTAAAAAATGTAGAGGGTATCTTAAAGGCGAAAAGGCGAAACGATGGTGAGGCCCGAGTGGAATGAGGCGGGTATGCAATATCCACCTGGATCATTCCTCCCCCTTAGGAAGCAATGGTCTCCATTGCGTTAAGTTCCTCCATGAGATGAGGAAATTTCTGCTGAACTTGGTCCCTGGTGAACCATTTTCCTTGGTGCAGGAGTTGGCCAGCTTTGACAACCCGATACAGTTGGATCCTCTGTTGGCGAGTGTTCTTAATTTGCATGTCCATGATACAATCTTTGGTGGCCTGTTCCATGCAGTCTGGGTTTAACTCTGTTGGTGTGAGTTGTTCTGCAATGTCCGAAGTGTCCAGTAGAGGTGGGAAGTAAGGACGAAGGCGATCCACATTGAAGACTGGGTGCAGACCAAGGAATGGTGGAATACTAAGCTCGAAAGCATTGTTCCCTACAACCTTGGTGATGGTGTACGGCCCGTATCGGAGTGGGCGAAGCTTGCGGTGAGGTCCAGTGAGGCGCTCCTTCTGCAAATGCAGCCATACTTTGTCGCCCACCTGGAAGTTGTGTGGCACCCGGTGTTGATCATGGCGCTGCTTGTACTTCACATTGGCTCTGTCCAATATATCATGAACCTGTTGGCGGATGTGTTGAATGCGCTCGATGAAGCTACTTGCTTTTTCAACTTCAGACTGGACATGAGCTGAATCGGCCTGAGCAGCTGCAAACGGCATGGCTATGTCAATGGGACATAGTGGTTGGAATCCCAAGCCCACCTGAAAGGGGCTATGGCCAATTGAACTGTGGAGAGCCCGGTTATAACTGTGTTGTACATAGGGGAGACTCTCGTCCCATGTGCGTGGATGCTTTGAGTTGTACATGCGCAGAATGTGTACAATCATTCTGTTGACGACCTCTGTCTGGCCATCTGTTTGGGGATGGAAAGCTGTGGACTTGGTGAGCTTTGTGTCCAAAATTGACCAGAGGCTGGACCAAAATGTGCTGAGGAACCTGCTATCTCGATCTGATATGATAGACTGTGGGATCCCAAAGTGCACCCATACTCATTCAAAGAAGAGTTTAGCAGTGGCTTCTGCTGTGATATTCTTCTTACAGGCCGCCATAATGGCCATCTTCGAGAATCTGTCAACGACCACGAAAACACAGTCATTGCCATTCTTAGTAGAGGGCAGGCCCGACATGTAATCCATGGAGATGGATTCCCAAGGTCGGCTAGGGGTAGGTAGTGGAGTATATAGGCCTTGCTTCTTGATGGTCGGTTTGGCAATGGCACAAGCAGTGCAGGATCTGATGTGCTTCTCGACATCCTTTCGAAGGTTCGGCCAATAGAAAAACTTCTGTAGTATTGCTACTGTTTTCTCGACCCCGAAATGCCCAGCGACTCGACTGTAGTGTGCTTCCCATATCATCTTGGCACGCTCGCTTGAAGGAACACAAAGGTGTCCCAGGTGACATAAAAGTGCATCTTGGAGGTGAAAATTTGGAACTGGCGTGCCCCCCAAGAGTGCCTTGTAAGTGTGGCCGAATTCTGGGTCACTCTCATAGAGAAGCGGCCAATCAGAAGTCTCGTGCCCACAAGAGTTGAGCACGGTGGTGAGCGCCACGATCGGTGGTCGGCTGAGGCAGTCTGCAACATTATTGGTGCTACCCTTCTTGTACTTGATGTTCAAATGAAGCTGTTGCAGATATGTGGACCACTTCTGATGGCGATCATTCTGCAACTTCCCTTGTGTCTGTATGAACTGCAGGGGCCGGTGGTCTGTGTGGATGATTGTTTCCTTCCCCAAAATGTAATGCTTCCATTGTCGACAGGCTTGCACAATGGAATACATTTCTTTGTCATAGGTGGGATATGAGCGTACGGACAAATGTCTCCTTTGTGATATGCTGCCCCTGGATGTCTGTTGAATGGCTTGCCCCAGCATAGTCGAGAGGGCTGTCTGTCTCAATCTCAAATAGCTCTTGCCAGGTAAGGTAAGGTGAGCCTTTGAGGGCCAAACCAGGCGATTTTCAATTCTTGGTATACATTTGAGTAAGGTTAAGAGCCAAAAGAATTTTTCTCTCGCTCCTCCTTTGGTGACTTGACTCAGGGGCCAAGTGATATGAGAGAATCCCAACACGAATCTACGGTAGAAATTAGCAAGACCCAGAAAGCTGCGAAGCTCTGTTATAGTAGTCGGGGCTGGCCAATCCCGAATGACTTGGATCTTGGCTGGATCCACATGCACCCCCCTTTCATCAATAATGTATCCCAGATATTGAACCTGGGTCATGCCAAACGTGCGCTTCTCCAAATTGGCACACAACTTGTGTTGCCGCAGTGTTTGGAGGACTTGTCGGATGTGATGAAGGTGCTCTTCCCAAGTCTTGCTGAAGATCAGAATGTCATCCAAGTACACCACTACGAATGAGTTGGTGAATGGCCGCAAAATGTCGTCCATCATCCTCATGAAGGTTGCGGGAGCATTCGTCAACCCGAAAGGCATGACCAGCCATTCAAAAAGGCCTTCCTTAGCTTTGAAGGCAGTCTTCCACACATCAGAGGGTTCAATTGGTACCTGGTGATACCCAGACTTCCGGTCGATCTTACTGAAATATTTTGCACCTTGGAGCTGGTCCAGAAGGTCATCAATCCATGGAATTGGGTACCTATTCCGGACAGTGATCTTGTTCAGCGCCCGATAGCTCATTAACACCATCATCGCCTTGTACCAACACGATCGAGCTCCCACGGGCGGTGAACGATGCAGTCGTGACCTTTCTACAACGACTCTAAATCTGCCTCTTGATTTCATCATTTCCCGGAAACGAGAGCGTCGATGGTGGGTCCATTGGGTAGCGGCGCACGCAGGGTCGGATCAGTCGGGTGCTTGACACCCAGCTTGATGCGAAGGGAACCCACGTGGGTGGGGGTGAATATGTCCGTGCTCTCCACAACCTTTTCCATTTGTTGTTTTTGTGTAGAGGAGTCCTGTCTGGAGGTCGTGGCCACAGTCTTCTTCTTGCGCTGGGGGTGGATCATCAGGAAAACGAATTTCCTGTTTTGGGAAATGAGCTTACTGCATTGTTTTGCAGTAACCAAAGAGATAGCGGCAGGAGGTGGTACCTCTGGTATCCTGTACAACTTATTTCCCAAAGTAACAATAACAGCGCGAGGTCGAGACTCATACACAGCATAACGCTTCCACAAGTATGGTTGTCCTAATAATACATCAGAAACATCAATAGGAGCAACGTCACATAATACCTCATCCGTGAAGGGCTTGATGCTATGGGGAAGGCGGCACTGCTGGCTGACGCGGAGATCTCGTCCTTGGTGAAGCCACCCGATGGTGTATGGATGTGGGTGAGCTGTGGTCGGCAAGCCCAACCGCTTCACGGCGTTTGCTGAAATGAGGTTCTTTTGGCTCCCATTGTCGACAATGAACTGTACAGGGGAGCCCTTTACCCACATCTGGGAGTGGAAGAGACGTTCCTCCTCCTCTGGATCTTCCGGTTCCTCCTTCTAGACCTTTGTAGTGGCAACAGTGGCGTTGGGCTCCGCATCAATAATCCGTTTTCCTTTTTCATTCCCCTTTTCAGGTTCTGATTCGGAGTCGGAGCATGCATCTGACTCAGAAGCCCTCATCTCGGCCACTAGCGACTGCTTGGCCCGACACTCACTTGTGTTGTGAGTGGAGCTCTTATAGAACTCACACCACTTTCCCGTGTCCTTCTTTGGCTTTACGGTGTTGTTCTTTTCTTGTGGCTTTGACGGGTTGTCTTTAGCCGCCATGCCTTGGCTCTGTCCTTTGTTCTACCACATTTTGGGCTTCTTTCACTTACTTTTGATTAGCATATCAAATTTCGCTTCTTCTGTTTGAATTCTGTCAAAATCTTGGCGACATCATCACTGGTATGTCGTACCAAGCGAGGAGATGTCGAGAAACTCCATTTCCTCCTGAATGTATCTGTGCAGACAACTGCGATACTTTAGCACCAAATGTTTCTCTGAATCTTTGATACCCAACTTTGTGCGCAGGGTATGGAACAGATTCGTCGGCTCATGCACATCTTGATCCCTTTGTTGTCGCAGCGTGGTCCATTGTATGTACTTGTCCTCATAGCTCCCCACGGGATAGTACTGTTCCTTGACGGTGTCTTGGAAAGAATTCCAAGTTGGTACGGCCGAGAACAGAGAGGGTTCTGTCTGGTCCTTGTTCTCACAGTAGGTTTCCCACCAGTCCTTAACATGGAGGGTAGCTTTGAGGAGTGCAAAAATAATCTTCTCCCGGTCTGAAAAGTCATGAACCGAGAAATATCCTTCTAACAGATTCAACCATCTATCTACGGCATCTGCGTCTATTTGACCCTCAAATATGGGACTGTCAAAATTTACTTGTACCTTAAAGGGAGTCGCAACTCCAGAGTGGCTACTGGATGCAGATGCGCCGCCGGTGGGCAGCCGTTGAAGGATCTGAGCAAAGCTATCCATCATCGCGTTCCTTTATTTTTCGAGGGCCTCCTCGAGCAATATTTTGATAGGATCTCCTGCTCCCTCATCTTTCTTTTCGTCCCCCATGGGCGTCCGTCGAGGTTTGCGAGGCTGATCTTGCAAAGGTTCCACCAGATCGAGCCCTAGCTCCTTATACACCGACCTCGTTGGGGACATGCAAAGAAGGATCGAGAAAAAGCAGACCGCTCTGA
Source organism: Pinus albicaulis (assembly GCA_034641835.2). NCBI lineage: Eukaryota > Viridiplantae > Streptophyta > Pinopsida > Pinales > Pinaceae > Pinus > Pinus albicaulis. The sequence goes on along the minus strand of CM076569.1, from coordinate 874,909,574 downwards.
TACCACTGATCCGGATTTATGCAGGAACGCAACAGAATAAACACATAACCATAAATACAGAGATGCAGCGGAAATAACACTTCATTTCATTAATATCAAAGAACTGAAATTTGCTTACAGAGAGAATGGAAATAAAACTAGCTAGGGCACTGGTAGCTATCTCTGAGAAGAGATGTGGCGGCTACAGGCCTCTGAACTGAGTTACAATGAGGCTCGAGGGCCTGTTTATTATTGAGAAACAATGGAGAACCCTAAACATCCCAAAAACCTAACCCTAGGAGATGAAGCGCCAAAACTATGGGCCCCGTTTGGGTAAATTGGTGTTTCAACTTCCCAGAGACGTAACTTTGGCATACTATCTCCGTTTGACGCACATGATACATCATTAGAAAGCTCTATCCGAGGACTAAAAATTTCAAGATGAATTTGATTCCATCAAATTCATTGGTAAAACGATGCCCAAAAAACGTCGTTTAGGGCCTCAAAACGGCTCCGGAAGTTCAGGACCCGAAAAAACTGCTAAAAATAGTAAGTTATGCCGGCAGAAAAGGCAGAAAGAGACGATGAGTGGGGCAGTGGAGATGACCGGTGTACACCAATATCCACACGGATCGGTAGGGAAAGAAAAGGGATTACAACAATCTAGGGAGCATTCCTAAGCCAAGCCCATCACGGAAGGTCCAATGGGTATAATTTTGACCTTGAACTCGGAGACGACGAAAAGAGGAAGTCGAGGAAGTCGAGCCAAGGGATTTGCGAGAAGGATCTCCAAATGCGAGGAAGCCACTGTCTCCAGAAAGAGTGGTGGTCTCTGTGTGAACAAAAAAATAAGGAGCTTTCCTCTGAGGGGGAAGACCTAGATTCAGAGGAGTCGGAGGAAGATGGAGAAATTGGGGATTCGCAAGCCTCATTCAGAAGATCCACCAGGGGAAGAAAAATCTCTAGGGAAAAAAGAGAACAAGAAACCTACAAGGAGAAGCTGCAGGGGAGCCAATTGACCCTAGAAAATATGTTGGCAAGAAACCCTAAGACAAACATAAATCAAGGCCAAGGCTCTAAGGGAGCTCTCTTAGCCCAAAAAAGGAAGTAATGAAGATTATCTCCTAGAAATGTAGAGGGATGGAGAGTAACCTAAAAGAGGAAGCAATGAAAAGTATAACAAGGTTGGAAAATATGGACATTATTCTCATCCAGGAGATCAAACTGGAGGAAAGGGATTTCCTTCACAAAAGAAAATAGTTTTGGGTAAAAGGAGGAGGTCTTGCTGTCTCCTCTAGAGGTGCCTCAGGAGGGCTGGGAATTCTATGGAATGAGACATGCCTTGATAAAATCCAGGTTAAACTCAACTCAAACTGGATTTTTGCTTAGTTTATGCATCATGACACCAAAGAGATAGTGAGTCTTTTAAACATCTATGCCCTGGTCAACCTGGGTGACAAAAATATTTGCTGGGAGTCCATTACGGACCTTGAAAATGAGATTTCGATGGACAATGTCATTCTTGTTGGAGACATGAATATTACCTTAAGCCATGGGGAGAAGTGCAGGGGCAGCATCGTGAGGGATCCAGCTAGGGAATGGGTGGAAGATTTCATACAGGATTGGGACCCGTTGGACATTAAGCTTGTCAAAGGAAAATATACATGAACCAATAAAAGAACGAGATTGGGCCATATTTCTGCAAGGTTAGATCGCTTTCTCATCCAAATTTCCTTCTTGTTACTAGGTGTATATGTCAGCTTTGATATTATTTCTTCATCGCTCTCTGATCACAATCCTGTAAGGCTTGATCTGAAGCCACATAAGAATCTGGGGCCCATTCCCTTCAGGTTCAACACTCTTTGGGTGCAACAGATTGACTTCTTGGATAGAGTCAAGGATGTTTGGAGACTCCCTGTCAATGGATCCCCCTTCTTTGTGTGGGAAGAAAAGTTGGTGAGAGTGAAGAGAGCCCTCAAAATTTGGGCTAAAGCTCTCCCTTCCCCATCTGAGGCAAGGAGGACTGCCCAGACCAGCTTGGAGAGCCATCAAAAACAGATGGAGGATATGGACATCTCTAAGGACAATTTAAACTTGGAAGAGGAGCTCTAGGTTAAATTCCATACAACTTGCATTTAGGAGGAGGAGTTACAGAGATTTAAATCTCGCAGCCTATGACTTCAAGTTGGGGACATGAACACCTCCTTCTTCCACAAGCAGACTCAAGCCGGAAGAAGTTTCAATTTGATAGAGGAGATAACCTCAGGAGACCATACCTTCTCCGACTTTTCCAGCATAAAAAAAGCTGCCCATCAACACTTCAAAGATTTTTATACAGAGGATAAGAAGGTGAGACATGGTCCAAATCTGTTCGAGCTTGTTCCTTTAAAGGTCACTGCCCAGATGAATGCTATGTTGATTGCTCCAGTCACCATCAATGAAATCAATCAGGCTCTTGATGAAATGGATCCGGACAAGGCACCTGGGTCGAATGGGTTCACTGCTCCTTTCATCAAAGCTTGTTGGAACATTGTCAAAAAGGATCTTCACAAAATGATTTTTAAATATCAGTCCTGCCATAAGATTGGGGGCAATAGATAATTGGCCTTCTTGGCCCTGTTATCACTCCAATAATTCTGAAAATTTGTGAGATATTTGATTTTGTGTTTAAAGAATATTATAGGTAACCACAAACCTATTTTTAAGCTTTAGGATCTAGCCTTCCTAATGCTCAGAGAGGGCTCTCTCTATAAGATTTAACTTTGTTGATTATATTTGATTTTTGGCTAGTTATATGGGGCAAATTGGTTTTGGGGTTTTGATTTGGTTTGGTGGGGAAATCATTTACTTAGATGGATAGCTATAAATCTGTATCCCATTGGGAAAATGGAGTCAATGTGTCAAGCAGTCATATCAGAATCAAGGTCTAAAGGTAAATGTTTACAGGGAAAGATAGCAGAGACACTTTAGATCTTCAAGGATAATGATGAAATGGTTTTTATCGGGATAAAAGAGAAATTAAGGGTTCTTAAATCCGGATTAGGAGTGAAAAGACAGAGGTCAATCTAAATCAGGGAACAATTAAGGGTTCCCTAGTCTGGATATTAGTAGAAAACATTTAAATGATAATCAGTCAAAACAGAGTGCTTTTAACAAATTCTGAAATACAATTCTTGATTTATCATTTAGCTTAATAAAACATTCATGAATATATGGAAAACATAAGAAAATTGACAAGATGACAAGTGAAATACTTCACTGCAGTGGCCCAACACATGAATCCTGTAATATGATGCTTTATTTCCTGTGATCCAGTCTGTTGACTTGAAATTGATACAAAAAACCTTTCAGGTTTAGAAAAGTATAACTACATAAATGTTCAACAATTAATCCACACGCAATGTAACTTCAAATTATGAAGTATTTATACAAAAATTAGTACAAAATATCCTATAATAAACTTAGGAATTTTTTTTGGAAAATAAATATCTTCATGCAGGAAGATAGTGACAACTGCCTAACTAATTTCTAGCTATCCTATTTATTCAAATAAAATAGCTTGCTGTTTGGATTTTGGCTGCAGTTGGACAACTGAGGTGTCCCTCACGCTAGCAGTTTTATCTTCAATTTGATTTTGTCTTCATTCTTTCATCTGATACACTTTTAACTGATACACTTTCAACTGATACACTTTGACTGTAGAAAAATGTTTAATTCTGATGCAAAAAATAGAAAACTCCATTTTTACCTTTCATGCTCTGTCATCACTGTAATATGATCTTATAGTAAATCAGTTAACTTCTCCCAGAACTCAGCTTTTGGCAATTTGATCTTCATAAGCCTTCTGAAGTTTTCATCAGCTTCAGTGTATTTAGAAAATTTTGGTTTGTTAACAAACAAGTGTTTTACTTCATGCTACAAGTAAAATAGATTTTCAAAATTCTTATACAGAACTTTCCCTATTGGGATTCCCTGCCAATCTGATTTGTTTACCTGTTCTTTAGAAAATTCTCTCATCTTTTTGTCATAATCCTCTCGTTCCATCAATTTTTCATTGATTACCATTGGATTAGGAAGGCCTTTTTTCCTTAAAATATCAATTTTTATCATGAATATTGTGATTTCCATTTCCATGTTTTGACACTTTTCCTCTAACTGGTTCATCAAGTTCTTCTTGGATATTACCTTTCTTACCTCAAGTATGGTTTCTGTTCTATCTGCAATTCCAATTTCATCCAATTCTTGTTTATTTTTGGAATTGAGGAATTTGATAATTTCTAATGCCTCTTCAGGTTTTTTACCTAGCTCCTCTTTTGTCTTTTGTATTGCTTCTTTTGCCGCTTTCAGTAAATCTTTCTGCTCATAAATTACCTGTATAGATGGCCAAGTATCATTGACTGCTTCAATGATATTGGACCATAATTGATTCTTAACATATGCCATAGGTTCTTTCAAGGTTAATTATTTTTCTAATGTCTTGAGTTGTTCATTCAACCTATTGCCCTTTTTCTCTTCATTCTTGGCATTAATATGTGCAATATTTTTGGCATCTTCTAGATTTTTAATCTGTTCCTTTAACCTGTTTATTTCATTTGTTTGGATGGACATGTCCTGCATTGACTTTACCAATTTACTTGCCTCATCTGATTGCTGGGTAGTTGTTGTTGAAGACTCAGTGGAAAAATTTGTTGATGAAGTTACTGGGACTGCTGTAGCCATTGGAACATTAGGAGCTAGTGTTTTTGCAAGAGTATATGGCACTATTGTTGTAACCACGAGAATCACAGTGGTAGGGACTTCCTATGCTTTGGTGGCTTCTTTTTCTTGGACCAATTTGTCCATTTCTAGTTCCATTTCTTTGATCTGAGCTGTAAGCTACAAAATAAGACTCATCATTTCATATTTTTGATTAGTATCCTACAAAATCTCCTTAGCTGAGGATGTTCAATGGGAGGAAGTTTCAACTGTTTCTTAAGAGCATCAATATCAACATTCTTCTTTTTAATCAATTCCTCTGCAACTTTTATGTTTTAAGGATCATAACCTACCTCGATCAGTAATTCCTCCAATGATTTTATTCTTATATCCTTTGCATATGATGAATCTTTCTCCAGTTTGAGTTGATCTCTTACATTTATCAAAGTATTTTGAAGCTTCTTTGCACTTATTGCTTTAATAGTCATTGTGGAATAAAGCATCTCTCCTGATTATTTATGGAATTCAATTTGGTCCAGAGGATAAATATCCTAGACTGGCACTTCAAAATCAACCTTTTTATAATCAGATGATGTTTTTGGAGTTGGTACTGTGGGATGAAGCACAATCATCAACATCTTCTTACTCTTGTAATCAAAGGCTGAAAGCAACCTGTTTTGTTTGCTAGGGGTCTGCTTTAAGTACTGAGAGTATATTTCATTTTGTATTTCTTCATTTTTAGCTTTAATCTCCTTGTACCTTTCCTTGATGTCCATATCCTTTTCTTTTGTTTGTTTTGATGATGACACTTCTATACTATGCTATTTTTGGATGCACTGTGTATTAGAAGTGGTTGGTTGCTGTTCATTTTCAACTACTGTAGGAGGAACATTATCTTTCTCTGGAATCTCTGTGTCAATGACCTCAACTATCTCTTTTTCTTTGCTTGCAGGATTAATATTTGGCTTTTTGCTGTATCTGAGTGTAAATTTGGTTTCTGTAGTGGCTCAGCTATGTAAAACCCTTCTTCCCTGTTTCTTTTCATACTTCTGTCTTCCTGAGCTGGAGTCTACAAAATGTGACTAGTATCATTTTGCTTATCAACTTCTACCAGTGTATTCTCTAACCATTCTATTTGGTTTGAGGTTTTCTCAATATCAGGCTTCTTTTCATGAATGTAAGGAGTTAATTTACATTTAACTCTAATTTTGTTGATTATACCAAAGGGATCATAATACCAAAGAAAACTAGTGCTGAATTTGTACTCTAACAACTTCTTTCCTGTCTCTGGACCTACTTCTTTGTTATTACATATGAATGGACCAACTTGATTCTTCAATTTAAATTGGGTTTTCTTCTTTGCAGCTAAGAAATCTACATCATTTGAGTTTAAAATCCGCCTTATATACTATAGAGCAAACAACATCATGGGGAGGTATTTTGGCAATTTATAGGGAATCAGGTTTGACCCATAGACTCTTATTTCAGTGTGATTTTGATATAAATACCAATCACCTGTCTTGATTTTCTCAGATAATTGTAAAAATTTCTTGATTTCATTGCTAATCCTGGGTTGAACACTGTTGTTTTGCGAATTGACCAAGGAATGGATAAAAGAATCTGTGAAATCAGAATAGGTAAATTTATTTGATTCTTTCCTTATTAAGGAGGTCCAGAATATGATAGATTGTGGATTTCCCTCCACATCCATCTTCTGAAGAGTTATAGGAAAATTTTCTGATTGAAAATAAATAAACATGTGGAAAAGAAATGAAGTATACCTAAAGACACCTTCAGTAGGTAGTTTGACTAGCTGTTCATGGATGCTATCAGCAATATACTGGGAAAAATTGAAGATAACTACAGGGGGCTGGCCATGTACAAAAATGGACAAGAAACCAAGTACTGATGCATCAGCATGTTCATCTGTGAAATATCCAAGGATAAAAGATAACAAGGAAATAATGTGTCTAGTTCTTTCGGAGAATTTAGAAGAGGAGTATGGAGGGTTGAGCTTAGGAATTTCCACATAGAATGGCATGAAGGTTTGAAAATTTTGAAATCTCTTGGGAAAATCCAAGTCCAAATAGAACTTAGTGAGGGCTTCAATTGATAAAGGGACTTCATTAGGCTTAGGCTGTAATTGAAGCATCTGGTTAATAGATTCAGTTGTAATGGTAAACAACACTTCTTTTTCAGAATTCACAATGACCCTTTGATCTAGAGAATAACAAGAATGGCATACTATGATAGCTTCTGGGCATACTATGATAGCTTCTGGGCATTGATGAGTGTGAGGGACAACATATTTAGGCAAATTTGATTCCCAAATAAACACATCATCTGCTTGATCTAAGGATTTCTCTTGGCTCCAGCAGTGGAGCTCAAGGAGGTTAAACTCTTTCATAGGATCTGTAATTTTGAAGTCTACATCTGCTAAGGGAGTATGTTCTACATCTACAATAGGAGGTTGTAGAGGGTTGATCACAATAGTGCTTTTGGATGCCATTGATTAATTTTATTTATCAATCTAAACACTTTTGACCTTTAAAACACTGATTTAGGCCTGTGAAAATACTTCTGTAAGTTTAAACATTTTACAAAAGGTTTTTAGATATGGCAAGGTTTCTATCTTTGGCCTGCAAAGGGACATTTCCAATAATTTTGACTCAAACTGGAAATTATATATCAAAAAGAGCAATTTCTTGACCTTATAGACTTAGTAAATGATATAGAGGGTTTACAGTAAAATTTCTGTGATGAAACAATCCTTAAAACCTTACTTTTTATGTAGAAAGGATTCTGAGTACTGTAGAAAAGGTTTTGGAGATCTCAGATGGCTTAAATGCAATCCAAATTTGTTCTAAAATAGGTCAAGGCTTTCAGAAATTGTGGAAAATGCTCAGGGCTTATAGAAATGATGAATTTATGAGGCAATAGGGTTTCTTTTAGGCATACAGGCTTCTAAAGGATTCAAATGAACTGTAACACTCTTTTAGAATGATGGATAAGTTTCCTTCTCTGAAGAATACCTGTGAATTTTGGATTTTCGCTGTAAAGAAGGGCTTTTTGAGGTTGGAAAGCTTTCAAAAGCTTCTTCTGGCCTTTATATGAATTCTGGTGGTTCTGTAGTATTGTAGCAGTCAATTTTGATAAATTCAGTTTGTTTTTGAGCTAAAACAGAGGCGGCAACGTTCTAATCTCGATTTAAAATGTTCTTGTATGCAAAAAATGGTAACAAAAGGCTCAAATGAATGCATTCAGGCGTTTTATAAGCAGTTTCAGTGAATAGTAAATGCATTAAACATAGGTCAATTAAAAAAGAAAGGTGGTTTAGGGACGGGGAAGGGAATAACTGCCAGGCGGTTTTTGCACGGTCGAAAGGCGGTAAGTGGAATTGGGAGGATTGATGCGATCCAACAGAATTGGGACGCGTGGAGGGAAGAGAAAATCTCAAAACAACTTATATCGCAAGGTTTGAATTAGTTATTGATCGCGCTGAGAACTGTACTATGTGGGTTTATCACTGTTGGATCTTGCGGATAGGAGCGAACGGTCGAGATCTTACAATGAAGCTGCGGGGTGTTAGGCGTGGGGCCCAGGATTATGTATGCGACAAGAGTGGATTATATATTAAAACATAAGGTTTTAATATATAGTTTAGGTGTGCTTTATGATAGGCGGGTTAAAGTTTTATTTAATGAATGCAATGAATATAAGTGTAATATTAACATAGGTGGGGTTATTATATAAAAGGAATAGTTTAACCTATGGGAACGGGAAAATATATCACATGGGGAAATAAGACATAGGCTAAAATTTAAAATATGGGTGGGAATAATATTAAAAGGAATTAATATAATACAAGCTTAAAGGCAAATAAGGAGCTAATATATAAAGTTAACGTTTAGTAATTGAAGTGCGATAAGGGAAAATATACTAATCTTAGTATAAAACATGATATAGGAATGAATTTCATTGTTTTGGGTTCCCCCATAATGTTTTTACACTTAGGATATAATATTTTTTGGGGTTTTTGGGTAAAAAGGGGTATTTAGTCAAGGGTTTTACTTTCCCTAAGTATAATGAGTTTTACACCTAGAAAAAAAAGATTTTTGTAAGTGAAATTGAATGATGATGGGAAAAGGAAAAATGAAGGGGAAAGAATGAAAATGGGGGGATTAAGTATTTTTACAAGGGAATGAATTTTTTAAGGAAGTTAGTGACTGAATTGACCAATTTTTGCTTATCCATGATTGTAAAACTGCTTCTGCCTACCCATTTGCTACCCTAACATTTTTTCTTCATTTAATTGGGTGCATTTGAGCTTGCAAACCCTTGTTCATTTTTCTTTTAAAACAACAAACTAATTAATTTTATCCTTATTTCTTCCAAGGGCTCAAATTAAGTTGTTGAGCTCCTTATTTATTCTCTACCTAACTACTGATCTACCAAGATTAAACTGTTTAGCTAGATATTTATTCTCTATCTAATAATATGAAATTTAAAGCATGAAAAATTCAAGATTAAGCTATTTGACTTATCATGGATTATGGCATTTTGAACACGCTGCACATAATCTTTATTTTGTAGTAAAGTAAATAGTAGTGGCATTTGGATTTGCATCACTTTCACGTTTTATTTTTATCTCTTTTTGTTTGGGGTCCATTTTCTTTTCTTTTTGATATTTTTCTTTCAAGTCCTTTGATTTCTCTTTTAGGACTTTTACCCTCTTTACATTTTTTTTTTCTAATATGAGAAAACAATTTGTAGAAAGAAAAGTATGTACATATTACAAGACTAATCAAAATCAATTAAAAAATTATGAATCTTATTATTATAGGACCATAACAATGGCTCCACATAGGGATGGCATTTCATGATGAAATGTCAAGAACTTTGAGACTAGTAGCCTTTTAATTTTCACTGTGCCGGTCTTGAAAATATTCTCTGAGCTTTGCAATTATTCATACTTATGATATTTAATCCTTCAAAGCTTAGGGCCTTCTCTTCGGGCTTTAACTTTGCTAGGAAAAACATCCAATCCAATCTAAAATCTACAATGTTATGTACAGTGAGTAAAGTAAACAAAGTGAACTATCTGTTATTCTAAGGAGTAGTAATGCTTCAGCATTCTACCATTGACAGGTCCACCTAGCAGATCTGATCCATCCATCTCCTTCAAAAAGAAAGCATTTCTATCTCTATAACAATAAATAACATAATCTCCTTTCCATAAGAAATAAAATTTCTCATGTTTACCTTTCTCTTCTCTCATTGAATCCCACTTTAGAACTTTGTAACCTATATAGAAATCATCTTCCTTAATCATCTTGTCAAATATATTTTTAATCTTTTCTTGGACAACTTGAGACTTAAGATAAACCTCTTCCTTGGTTTGATGCAAGTGTATGGTTTGGTTAATCCTTCTTTGAATATCATTGGTTTCAACTTGCAGTTCTTGAATTATCTTCATTACTGGTACTCCTAAAGAAGATGGAAAGACAACATCCATCCCATAAACAATTTGGTAAGGGGATGTAACAATAGATTTCTTTGTGGTAAGTCTATTTTCCCATAAGGCATTTACTAACCATTTGTTCCAAGTTTTCTTATTGTCTTCTAGTAGTTTTTTGATGATGTTTACAAGGATTTTATTGGAAGATTCAACAAGGCCATTACCTTGAGGGTAATATGCAGTAGAATGGCCAATGGTAATGTGTTATTTATGACAAAAGTCAATCATCTTTTTGGATTTGAATACTGCTGCATTATTAGTAATAATATTTTGGGGGAAAATGAGATTATGACAGTGTCAGTGGCTTGCCTGGAAGGTATGGCTTCTATCCACTTAGTGAAATAGTCCGTGGCTGTCAAAATCCACTTGTGTTGGGCTGAGGATAGAGGGTGAATTTCACCAATGAAGTCAAGACCCCATTGTTGAAAATGCATTGTTGGGTCTCGTAATTGTCACATTTTCATCATATTTATCCTCTTCATTCCTCACATTACATCACCTCATTTAACCATTTAGCATACCATCTCCATGGGTTCACCTCATTATTTTCCAATTTATTTATTTTTAATATTATTAGAGAATGTATGATTAATTATTGGAAAATTGACATATGTCATTAATATCTTAAATATGGATGAGCTTTGTAAGCGTGTAGGATTATTTGGAAGAGTTATTCAAAATCCTCTTGAATATTTCCTGCACCATTTAAATAATTCAAAGGATAATTGTTCAAGCTTATTCTAAGGAGAAGATCATGGAGATTTGGATAACATATATTATCCAAGATTTGTGAGAGATGAGTGAGGATTTGAAGGGATCATATTTTGTAATTATAGGGATATTGATTGAGAGAAGAGTGGATTTGTAATTATGAGTTTCTTATCTTGTTTTCAAAGCACTCATGTATAAATAGGAGTGCTCTTTCTCCAAGTGAAAAGGTAATGGAATATAGAATAGGTAGAAGAAGAGGAGAAACTTGAGACTTTGAGATTCTTATTTTCTAAAGTTAATTGAAGACAAAATTTATCATTTTCTCGTGCATTGAATAAGTTTCAGTAGTTGAAAGTACTCTCAGTGTACAAGGCAAGGGTGGAGGGCGCCCCCACACCGAGCTAAGTACACTTCTTAGTTTATTTCCTAGCTGCAATTTCTGAATTGGTTTGCTTACGTTTGATTTATTTATTTTTAAGTATTGATGAATCTAATGATCATTCTTAAACTGCATATGAAAGGACAAACAAGTGTTTAAGTTAAGCACTCTTTCTATCGACTCAAGATTTTTAGTTAGAATTCATCTTTACATGCCTTTACATGTTTTGATTGTTGATGAATCTTAATCTGATTTCTTTCTGCATACAAAGAGACAAACCGGTATTTAAGTTAAATACTTCTTCTATCTGATTAAGAGTTCAAAACTAAGATTCATATTTCCTACTTTTCTGAATTCCTGTTTTCACAATAGCATTGACGATAAATGAAATAAATGATGAAAGACAACCATGACCTCTTTTAGTGAAGAGCCTCTTCAATTATTACTTAATTTATCTCAATATATTGTTTTGTTAAGTTCATGTTTTCATAATAGCATTAATGGTAAATGAAATAAATGATGAAGGACAACCAAGACCTATTTTAGTGAAGAGCCTCTTCAATTACTACTTCATGTATCTTAATCTATTGTTTAGAATTTAGAAATTATTTAAGTTAGATTTATATTTGTAATATGAATTTCCCTAAATCATCAATAATTCATCTTCTAAACTTGATTGTGGTTGAAATCCATATATTTTGGAGATTCTTCTAAGTTATACAAAATCAGATTGATAATTAAATGCTAGTGTTAATTTACCCAGCAAATTGACCCAACATTTTGGCGCCGTTGCCGGGGAAGCATACTTCAACATAGTCAATTAGAGATATTGTTTAGAAAACACATAAAAAAAACAACAAAAACCTAGTATTTCTTTTAGTTAATTTTTCTCATGCCTAGGATAGAGATTAGAAGGATAGATTCATTGAACAAAACCCCCATTAAAAATATATTAAAAAAAAAACAATAAAAATCCATTTGCCCAACATGATCTAAAACGACATGATGTTAAAGAAGCCATTTGGAGGGTATGTCACGACAAGGATCTTCTTAAATCCTTGTCTACAATCTAGAGTGATCATTAGGGATGAATCTTCAATTCAGAAGTTGGAAGAGGAACAAAGCGTTGATGAAGAGGATCCACAAGAGGAAACCTTAGAATCTTCTTCTAGTAAGGAGATGAATGAGTCATGGATCACATACGATGACGATCAAAGATTAGAACCTGAAATTGAAGAGTTTCTAGCATGTATATCACAAGATCCTCTGTGCATTCCAGATTTTGAACAAGTGACACTCGAAGAATTTTGTGAAATGACAACTAATGAGTGCCAAGTAAGATCATCTTAAAACTTGGTCACAATACCACTCCGTTTTTCAATGTCATTTCTCATCAAATCCTTATGAGCAAATAAATTTTCATGTTCAAGAATTTATTAAAGTACATTTTTCAAACTTGGATGTGAGTTTAATTCTCATCTTGTTACGCAAAAGGATACATTGGAAATTTTCCTATACTTGAAAAAAATGTATTTTTCTTCAATAGAGTAGTAGGTAGGATATTATTTTCTTCAGTTTTGAGTAAGTATGCTCTCTTCTTACATTTTCACACGATCTCGAGGATCAGAAAGTAGAATGTCAATAAACATTTTCAAGAATGAATAAACTAAAAGTTTGCAATATGCTTAATCAAAGTCATCTTTAATATCTTAAAACCACTTTGTGTCCATTTTCAATAAAATTTTCTAAGTTTAAATAAAATTAATTTCTTTCTAAAATTTTAGTTTTTTTTTAATTAATTAAAAAAAAAAATTCAACAAAATTTCACATCATAATAATATATATATTATTAAAAAAAAATTGTTTTTGAAAACTAACATTTTTTTTAAATAGGATTCAAATTCATTTTTTAAGATTTTTAATAATAATAAAAACGACAAACATTAAAAATAAAACACAAAACAATTAAAAAATAAAAACCAACCATAACAATTCAAAATAAATACAACAAATAAAAAAAAATATTCAAAACAAAACACCACGGATTGACAAACTTGCAGAAATCCAAATAATTTCAAATGAAAATCATTACATACAAAGCTGAGAGTGAAAGCCATTCTTGCATCTTGGAGGTGGCAATGGGCGTCGAACAGCTCCAATTGCAATTTGACTGACCCGTCACAAAACCAATGGTATTCAATTAAAAAAAATCACTGCATAAAAAATGTGGAGTTTGTAACCCCGCCAGAATTAAGAGTATCAGTTTCAAAAGTGCGCATTCAAAACTCGGCAAGAATCTGAGCAAGAAATTGTATTGTAATCAGGTTGTTGAAATTTGATCACAAAATAAAGAAATATTATATAATGCGAAAGATCTTGCAGAAATTGTGCAGGCACAAAATCGTCCAAAATCCATGAGGAAATCTGGCTTCCTGTCAGAAGAATGAGAAAAACATTGCGCTAAGATATTTGATAACGATTTTGAGGAAGCAGTTAGCAACTACACCCCTCATTTCTCTGAGTATTCCGCTGCGTCAACGGTAGGTATCGATTTAATTTCCGGTTGGAAGAGCACAAAAACTGAGTAAGCTTGTGTGTCTCCGTGTGAGGAAGCTTGTGTGTGAAGCAACTGAGAGCAGATCTGTAATAATGGTCAAAGAAAGGCGTATGGAAAATTTCTAGAAAGAAATCAAGAAACAAGGATTTCTGACACTGATTACTCCATTGCTGTGTCTAAGACTGCAATCAGTGCCACGGTCCCAAGGGCAACGACTGCATAATGATTCTCCGGAGGGCTGCGTAATGATTCCCCCGATTGTATGGGATTGCAAGGCTGTTCGGAAGGCAGTTGATGCTACATTGAAAGATACTGCGAAGGAGTGGAAGTCTATTCTCTTGCAGTCTTCCTCCCGAGCATCGCATATTTTGCCGAAGACGTTGAATATGAATTGGGACCGAAATGAAACAATGAATCTGACGTTTTTAAAATGATAAAAAAGAAGAGGGGCAAAAACAGATTTTGGAGGAAAAGATATTGGCAGCCACATACCAGCTGGAGAATCCATTCTCCAGCCATCAAAAAGTATTAGCACATCCGAGGATTTCACTCCCAAAGTACATCAAATTCAACAAATAGAAACAAAGCCCATTTCAATTGCGGAATCAATGTTGGGGATGGGAATTCTAAACAAATCTGGTCACAAATACGTATAAAATGCATTCGAGAGATAAATTTAGATCTAACTTGTGCTTCCATTGGGAAAAGTTTTGCGACTCTGTGATGCTCGGAAGAAAATCGCGTCACAACACTAGAAAAATCATGTGTCACGTACAATGGAAATCTGGAATCCCTGGTTCGAATCTCTGCGATTCTCGATCCGGAATCCCTGGTTCGAATCCTGTTCAGTACCCAAAGCGCGAAAAAAAAGGGAAGGATGACTGACGGAGTTGTCTTTAGTGCAATTTTTTGAAGTTCCAAGTGTCGGAATTTGGTAAAAAATTTTGAGGTAAAATCTTGATTTTTGTTATTCAAATTGGTTTTTTTACTCTATATATATATGGATTCAGCACCCTCCAAAATCTCTGGAACACTTTAATTGTGCAAAATTAACAATCAAACTTTTCTTTTCAGCGGAAATTTAGAAAAATTACACCATAAAAAGTCACAAAGTCCCACTAAAGACTACTCGGATGACTGAGTAGTGCTGCCGGCAGGAGGTTAGGTCTTCGACACCTCGCGGAATACTACCAGGATTCAATGCTCGATGCTTTCTACCACGCAACTACTTATTCGATGATTGGGAATGGTGTATTTACATTCCCTACCAAATGAGCCTATCACGATCAGTGATTGGTAATAAAATTCAAGGAGAAAAATAAAATTGAAGCATGGGGCATTTAAAATTTTTTCTAATAGCATGTTAGTTTTTCATTCAAAAAAAAAAATTCAAAACAATTAATATATATATATATATATATATTAACCCAAAAAAAAACAATAACAATAATAAAAAATTTCATTGTTAAATTAAAAAAAAAAAAACAATTTTTTTTAATTTCGTTATTCAACATAATAAACAATGTTTGTATTTTTTTTTAATTTCACCAAGAAAAAAACAAAAATATAATAAATAAATAAAATTTTCCCTCATTTATTTACATAAAATTCATAAAACCAATTATTTGTTCTCCAAAAGATACAAATACATTTTCAAATGTTTTTTTTAACGATTTAAAAGAAAAAAGAAAAGAAAAAAGAAGATCAACCTTCTTGCAAACCAATAAAAACACTTTGAAAAAGTATTAAGCAATCAAATGATTAAATTGCATGAGGACATGCAATACTTTTAGTTAGGGGGAAATAAAAGTATGTTGGGTTTTTTTATAATTGTCATTCATTTTAAAGTGAATTTGTGGGCAAAAGTTAGGATGCATATACTAACAAGTGAAATGAGATTGGTGTTATGTGTAGGTCAAAGAGAAGATTATGCAAAAAGCCTCAACTTTGTGATGTGGCACCCTTTTCATCCATGATTGGTGTAACTTTGAAAAATAAATAATGGGCATTTCATAAATTCTTGAAAATGAGCTAATTTGTTTTTAAGTCACTTCATACAGGAATTATCGGCAAAGATGGCACACAAAGACGATAATTGTTATGCAGGAATGGTGCTAATTTTGAAGACGATCTAATGCAAAAGTGATTTTTAGAAATCACAATGAAACATGCATCATTGGATGCTTGAAGGAACTAATTCTTCACTGCATATATCATGACATTTTCCGCTACACAAAAATCCTTTTGCGTCATGATTACTCACATTTTTCTTTCCAAGCACCTTAACCATCCCTATGTTGCAGCCCATCTTCCATTCCTTATCCTTCATGACTTCATACATGCCTATTTTTCTAAACAACATACATCATTTCCTTCTTATTTTTTAGTTCATTTTTCCTTGTCAATAAAAATCCCAAGCTCTCTTTCCATGATTATCTTGCCCTACATTATACATTGCCTGATTCCGGGATCTTTTCATCTATAGTCCTATCAATCATTTTGTACAAACTCGCGTTGACTGATGTGGGATTCCTTAAGGCCCACCTTTCAACAAGTCTTGACCCATCGACATCAACACTTTATCTGGGATAGAGACTAGAGTCATCATTAGTACCTTGAGGATTGTATGTCCTAATAACAAGTTCTCTCACCGATAGTCATGGGAATACATCAATGTCCCTTGATCGTTGGATCTTGTAAGTGGCTCGACATCAGATCATTTATTCGCACTTCGCAAGATGTACTAGGGTACCTTGGCACTCATTGACATCAATGATGAGTTTGCCTCACATTGGTTAACGACATCCATTAATGGTCGGTAATCCAATGACTTCCTTTCATGCTTGACATCGACACATTCATTTGCATGACTAGAATTGTACCATCGAATTTTTGAAGCAGTTGAAGACTATATATATTTTTCATGACTCCATTAGTAGTTGCGACAACACTCCTTTAGCCATATAAGAGTACGATAGTTCCACTTTCAGACATCATCTTCAGATTCATACAACCAATTAGCACTTCAGATTCCTTCACTTCATCCAACAGCATGATATTCACATGATCCAACACCATGATATTTTCCTGATCTAGCAACACGAAATATTCTCTCATGCAAATCAACATGACATTTTCCATATCCTAAAGCGACAACAACTACATTTTGCATAGTTCATCAATGTTTTGGGTAAGTGAAGGTATGTTATTTTCTAATTTTTAATCAAACAATTTCTTGCATGTTGAAAATAAATGAACTTGGAAAATTCCCTCGCCATATTACATCATCTTTCACCTTTTCTTAAACATAACACACCTTCAGTTTTTTGGGGGGGGGGAGGGGGGGAGGGTGGAATATTCTTTATCATTTCATTCCATTCATCACCTCACATATTGTCAACCAACATGACTCTTCCAAACTACACTTTGTTGCAATTGATACATTGATATCTATTTTGGCATGATTCAAAAATATGAGAAAAGGTTTTCTTATGCATATTAATGACTTATCATTTCTAGTATATGACTTACATTTTCAATACATGTGTTAAAAAAGAGAAGAAATAAAAGAAATAAATGTTGTTAACACAAGAACCAACATTTGTTATATTCATGGTTGTTAACACAAGAACCAACCATAGAAAATATCAGTTGCAGTACATGTATTTTACATCCTAGAATGATACATTGTTAGAAACCATAATCATGCAAAGCCAAAAGTTTTTATCCATGCAAGGTTGCATGAGGACATGCAACAAGTTCAGTTTGGGGGTATGTTGGGTCTCGTAATTGTCACATTTTCATCATATTTATCCTTGCCATTCCTCACATTCCATCACCTCATTTAACCGTTTAACATACCATCTCCACAGGTTTACCTCATTATTTTCCAATTTATTTATTTTTAATATTATTAGAGAATGTATGATTAATTATTGGAAAATTGACATATTTCACTAATATCTTAAATATGGAAGAGATTTGTAAATGTGTAGGATTATTTGGAAGAATTATTCAAAATCCTCTTGAATATTTCCTCCACCATTTCAATAATTCAAAGGATAGTTGTTCAAGCTTATTCTAAGGAGAAGATCATGGAGATTTCAAGGATAAGATCATGGAAGCTTACAAGGAGAAGATCATGGAGATTTGGATAACATATCTTATCCAAGATTTGTGAGAGATGAGTGAGGATTCGAAGGGATCATATTTGTAATTATGATTTGCTTATCTTGTTTTCAAAGCACTCATGTATAAATAGGAATGCTCTTTCTCCAAGTGAAAAGGTAATGGAATATAGAATAGGTAGAAGAAGAGGAGAAACTTGAGACTTTGATATTATTATTTTCTGAAGTTAATTGAAGACGGAATTTATCATTTTCTCATGTATTGAATAAGTTTCAGTAGCTGAAAGTACTCTCAGTGTACAAGGCAAGGGTGGAGGGTGCCCCCACACCGAGCTAAGTACACTTCTTAGTTTATTTCCTAGTTGCAATTTTTGAATTGGTTTCCTTATGTTTGATTTATTTATTTTTAAGTATTGATGAATCTAATGATCATTCTTAAACTGCATATGAAAGGACAAACAAGTGTTTAAGTTAAGCACTCTTTCTATCGACTCAAGATTTCCAGTTAGAATTCATCTTTACATGCCTTTACATGATTTTATTACTGATGGTTCTTAATCTTGTTTCTTTCTGCATACGAAGAGACAAACTAGTATTTAAGTTAAATACTTCTTCTATCTGATTAAGAGTTCAAAACTAAGATTCATCTTTCCTGCTTTTCTGAATTCCTGTTTTTACAATAACATTGATGATAAATGAAATAAATGATGAAGGACAACTAGGACCTCTTTTAGTGAAGAGCCTCTTCAATTATTACTTCATGTATCTCAATCTATTGTTTAGTTAAGTTCCTGTTTTCACAATAAAATTAATGATAAATGAAGTAAATGATGAAGGACAACCAGGGCCTCTTTTAGTGAAGAGCCTCTTCAATTATTACTTTATGTATCTTAATCTATTGTTTAGAATTTAGAAATTATTTAAGTTAGATTTATATTTGTAATATGCATTTTCCTAAATCATCAATAATTCATCTTCTAAACTTGATTTTGGTTGAAATATATATATTTTGGAGATGCTTCTAAGTTCTACAAACCCGGATTGATAATTAAATGCTTATGTTAATTTATCCAGTAAATTGACCCAATAAGCATTTCTGTTGAGATGGGTTTTAAGGGAAAAGGTAGCAAATTTTTCTTTCCTTCAAAGATGTGGCACTTGTAACAAGAGGTCACATAATTTTTCACATCTGCAAACAATGTAGGCTAGTAAAAACCAGCTCTCAAGATTTTATCTGCAGTAGTCTTCCAGTAGAGATGTCCCCCACAGTCACCTGCATGAAATTCTTCTAAAACTTTGTCAGCTTCTTCTTTAAGCAAACAATTCAATAAAATACCACCATGATCTTTCCAAAATAGTGCATTGTCTATGATACAAAATCTTATAATTGGCTTTAACTTTAAAGATCTAGCTTTAGTTCTTGATAATCTAGGAGTAGCTTGTAAATTTAGTAATACAAATATAATATCTACACACCATGGTGAGTTTGAAAACACTTCACTGATATTTGGAGTCGTCATCTCTTCCGATCATATATTTGGGTAATAAAATTAATATCTAAAGCATGAAAATTTGATTCACCCATGAGTTTGGCTAAACCTTGACCTTTTATGAGTTTGGTGGATTTGATTTCTATGTCATATTCGAAAATGGTGGTAATCCACTTGCCTCTTTTACCATCAGGCCCATTCCGTGTTAGAATGTCCTTTACAACTGCATTTGGAACATAAGAAATGATATGTGAATAAAGGATGTACACTCTAAAGTCTTTGATAGCTTTCATTAAAGATAGTGCCTACTTTTCCATTATGTTATACTTTAAAGTGGCATCTCTAAGTGACTTGCTGAAAAAAGCAATGGGATGCTCATAGCCCTGATTATTTTTCTGCAGTAAAACTGCAGCAATAGTGTGTTCTGAAGCAAAGGAAAAAATAATGAAATCTTTTTTAAAGTCAGGACTTAATAAGGACTGGTGTTTTTGTCAATGCTTGTTTAATTTATTCAAATGATTGTTTGGCCTCCACAGTCCATTTAAGTACTGAGTCATTTTTCAACATATTGTTAAGTTCTCTAATTATTTCATCTAGATTTGAGATGAATCTTCTGAGGAAGTTGATTTTACCTAAGAAAGCTTGTAATTCTTTAATATTCCTAGGAGGAATAATGTTTAGAATGACCTCTATTCTAATTGGGTCTATCCTAATTCCCTCTTTAGATATGATATGTCCTAATAATTTACCTTCTTCTAGTCCAAATAAAGTCTTTTTAGGATTTAAAGAGATGCCAAATTTCCTGCATTTGAGAAAGACTTGTCTGAGATGGTCTAAATGTTCATTATCAATCTTTGAAAATACAGTGATATCATCTAAATAAATCACAAGGAATTCATGAATTTCTTTAGAAAAAGCTATATCCATAGCTCTTTGAATAGTGGCTCATGCATTCATTAATCTAAAAGACATTTTCACATACATGAAAGTGCCCCGTGGAGTAGTAAAAGCAGTTTTAGGTTGGTATTCTAGTTGGACTAAAATCTGGTTATATCTAGAGAATCCATCAAGTAATGAAATTCTGGAAGATCCAACTACCCTCTGTAGAATGCGATCAATCTTGGGGAGAGGGTAGTTTTCTTTTAAGGACACTATGATTTAAATTTCTAAAATCAACACACAGTCTGATTTCTCTTGTCTTTTTCCTAGTGAGAACTAGATTTGAAACCCAATCAGAATATCTGATTGGTGCAATTATTTGGGCTTCATACATTATCTTAATCTCTTTCTTTATTAAAGGCATCAAAACTATGTTGATCCTTTTAAGTTTCTATTTGAAAGGTTTTTGATCTTCTTTTAAGGGTATTTTATGCTGTATTATACTAGTGTCAGAGGATTTTAAGTCCTCATAACTCCATGCAAATACATCCTGAAATTCTTTAAACAGAGCTATGTATTTTACTTTTTCTTCCTGAGGTAAGGGTTTTGAAAGTTTAATCATCTTACGTTCTAACTCTATTCCTATATTGCACTCTTCAATATCAGAGCTTAATGGCTCCATCTTAGGTTTCCTTGCAACATCATTACAGTCAAAAAGATCTTCTAAAGGGGCTAATCCCTTAGGTAAAAAGTTGTCCTTGAGGTTTAAAATGTCAGAATCATCATTTACTATCTCTTCAATCTCTACTTTCTCTAAATTATCTATGTCTACTTGAGAGTAAATTTAGCAGGTTTAGCAAAATCTAAGTTATTTACATCTATATTGTTCAAATCAATCTCACTATGTTCTGATCTATTGTACAATCTGTGTCTATATTACAACCTTGAAATTCTCCTTCATTGTTCATAAAATGATAAATCTGTTCATCCTGTGAAAATATTTGCCAATATTTAAGATTATATGGTATTGCAGGTTTGTGTTTAACTTTTGTTGTGTATTTGTGATTTGGTTGAAATGGCAGATTACAGGTACTAGCAAAAGTTGCTAAGCTGTGAGCCTGTATATTCTGTTTTCTAGGAATTGCAGCAAAGTCACTTTCAAGCAGTTCCTTAATCAGATCTAAAACAGTATCTCTATATCGGCTTAATCTTGGATTATATATAGAATATTCTCATGTTGTCTATTTCACAATTAACTCAGAATCTCCCATGATTGACACTCTTTTGGCTCCTAGATTTCTAACAATCTGCAATCCTAAAATAAGAGCTTCATATTCAGCCATGTTGTTTGTACATTTTAAATTTAGTATAAAAGCATGACCTTCTACATGATTTTTTTCCATATTGTGTATCCAAACTCCTGCTCTTGCTCCTAATTCCATCAAAATCTAGGTGCCACAATGATTCATGAAAAACGTTTTCACTATCTGGTGCTTTTTTTTTCTTTCTGTTTTAGTTCAGTATTTTTTTCAATGCCAGTTTCAAAATTACATAAAATGAATGAATCCATATCAGTAGGTGTAGAGTAAATAGGATAATTTTTAGGTCTTCTACACTACTAACCATGTACTTCATTAATGTTTCTCTGTAAAGTTTCCTTGGTTGGCCAAAATCTGATATTGTTGCATAAGACATATCAAGTTGTAGATATCCCTGCAGTTTAGCTCCCCATGAGCGAGATAAGAGAATTCCATACTTGGGAGGGATGTCAGCTACTACAATGTCCATGACTATGCTTTTCTCAAGGTATTGAACTAAAGTAACACATAAATCTTTTATCAAACTTAAACATTTCACTTTACTAGAGTCAAATGAGAAGAGATCTTTGTAAGGTCTAGTGATGTCTAAATTCAAGGTTTCCATTATTGCTTTTGACATCAAATTGTGTGAAGCCCCTGAATCTAGCATTGCATTATGTAAAATATGATCATGAACAGTTCAGCTAATGTAGAAAGGTGGAACTGCTCCATCTTGGTGTTTCCCATTAACATAAGGACCAAAGATTAATTCTAGTTGATCAACACTTAAATTTACTGAATCTTCTCCATCATTCATATTCAAAGTTTTAGTGTTGGGTGTTTTGTATAGGTCATATTTTACCAAATTTGTCAAAGGAATTGGTATCTTTAATTTAGCAATTTCAGCTTGGATATTAAATGGTGCCTGTGATTTTACTAATTGAATTATTTCTTCTTTTGTAACTGTAGTTTGGGTGGGGTTGTCTTCTTTTTCTATAGTTGGTTTCTCATTTTTTGTTTGTATTTCTACTGTCTTATTGATTTTAGTTTTCTTTTCAGGAATAGTTAGAGATGCAATGGAAGTTTTTGCAGATTTTGTATTTTCAGCGGCTGTTTTAGCAGTGGCTTCTTTAGGATCAATTGATTTTGGATCAGCGGTAGGTGTTTTTGAATCCGAAATTGTTGTTTTAGAAGAATTTTTTGTCTTGGCAGCAATAGATTTTTGAGAATCTGTTGAAATTTGGACCACATCATCTGTGATGTCAACAATTTTTGGACTAGGTGAAATTTTGGGACTTAAAACTTTCTTAGTTGAACTAGAGTTTTGCTTGGTTTCCCTAGGGAGAATTTGCAGAACTTTAGTGGTAGGAGCTTCTACTATTTTCTTTGTTTGTGTTTGGGAAGATTTCTTAATAGAAGGCTCTACATTTTTCTTTCTCTTAAGGTTATATTGCTTATGGACTTCATTAATTGCAAACTCATAACCTTGCTTGTAATCAAAAGACTCACTAGAATCTAATTGTAATTGTTGTAATTCATATAACTCATGTTCTTCTTGTGTAAGAAAAATGGTGTTATGATCATTAATGACCATTAGATCAATGGTGTCTTCATCATCTTCATTTTGATGAGAACTTTCAACATAGTTCTCTTGGAAAGGTGGTCTTATTTTTTGGTCAGGTGCTGATTCTCTAGATTTTCCAGTGTTGGTGTTTTTCTTGAAATTGGGATTTCTAATTTGAGGTCCTTGTTGTTGGTTATCCCACTGTGACTTCATTTCCATATTATCTAACCTATCCATCATTCTCTCTAATGTTTTTGATAATTGATCTATTTTCAAATCTGAAGTAGATGTTTCCTCTTTTATTGGTACTCTCATTTCATATCTTAATCTAGCTTTCTTTGCTAACAAATTCGCCTCTACACTAACAACATTACTTTGCATATGCTCTAAGGTCTCTGGATTTCTCTCTCTCAATTGATAGGCTATATGCGTATCAAATCCATCAGGGAATTTGATAAGGACAAAGTTTGGAGGAGGCTTAAGATTAGCAGGAATTGCATTATAAATACTGTTATATCTAGTACAATAATCTTGAATTGTTTCATTTGGTGCTCTTTTTATGCTTTCAAATTCAGATAATATTTGTAGTGTATTTTTCTTCTTTTCCCATCTATTAAGAAATAATCTATGAAAAACCGCTAAATCAGCAATACTACCAACATTTAAACCTTTAAACCATTTTTTTACCTCATCAGTTAAAGTTTGGGCAAAAAGTCTCATTTGGACATCAACATCATCTATTTCATATAGTTCAAAATAATCTGTCATTTTATTAACATGATGTTGGGCAATGTAATGAGTGTTTGCATCAAATTGAGGGATTTTACTTTGATAATCCTGGGGCATGTCATGTAACTGAGCTAGTAGGACCAAGGGAGCATATTTGGAAGCCATGGTTTGGATTCTAGCTTGGATGGGAGGTAAATTTGAGGTACTTGGTGAATAGTTAGAAGTACTTGCTGATGTAGTTAAAGAAATTATAGATCAGATTGGAATATAAGAATATGTACTGGAAAATGTAGTTGAGATAGTAGAAGATGAAGTTGGGATATGTGAAGAGGTGCTTGGGAATGAGAATGATGTATTGGAAAATGCAGTAGAAATAATAGGGGATGAACTTGAGGTTGTGGAGGATGGAAATAATATTCTAGGTTGAAATGGTTGCTTAGGAAAGAATGAATCCGTGGATTGAAGTGTGGTGGAAATAATGGATGAAGTGGTAGTGAATAGGGATGAACCTATAGATTCTATAAGGTTGATATCTAAATGACTGGTAGAAGGCTTAGGGGTATAGGCTGATAAAGCACTCAATTCAACTGAATCTTGTAAATAAGCTTCATCTATTTCTTGAATCTTGTAGCAGCTATGGCATCAAGCTTATCATAAACTTCAAAAAAAATTTCCTCAGAATCAACTAAAACAATTTCCTTCTTAGTTTCAATGAATGAAATAAAATCAGGATCTATTACAGTTTTATGTAAGTCAATTTCTGATTTAGTTCTGAATAAATATTGTTCAAAATTTAAATCAAATTCTATGTCTTGTAAACTTGATAGTTGTTTTGGAAGGGAATTTTCTTTGACTAATGAAATATTATTACCTAAATCTTCTACTCTTTTGTTTTTCTATCCAATTTTATCAGGATTATATGCTATGACAATGGGTTGTGTATCTGGATTTGACATGGTATAGTAGAATCCTCTGGAAGCCAGAATTACAATTTTTATAAAAACATACTCACAACTTATTAAAACAATATTAAGGTGAAAAAATAATGAAAATATTTCCTTTAAGATCTATTTCAAAGCTGAGGATTGGTTAGTTCCCCAGTATGGTCGCCAGTATGTTATCACTCCAATAATTCTCAAAAGTTATGAGATTTTTTATTTTGTGTTTAAATAATATCATAGGTAACCACAAACCTACTTTTAAGCTTTAGGATATAGCCTTCATAATGCTTAGAGAGGGCTCTCTCTATAAGATTTAACTTTGTTGATTATATTTGATTTTAGGCTAGTTATATGGGGAAAATTGGTTTTGGAGTTTTGATTTGGTTTGGTGGGGAAATCATTTACTTAGATGGATAGCTATAAATCTGTATCCCATTGGGAAAATAGATTCAATGTGTCAAGAATTCAGATCAGAATCAAGGTCTAAAGGTAAATGTTTACAGGGCAAGATAGCAGAGTCACTTCAGATTTTCAAGGATAATGATGAAATGGTTTTTATTGGGATAAAAGAGCAATTAAGGGTTCTTAAATCCGGATTAGGAGTGAAAAGGCAGAGGTCAATCGATATTAGGGAGCAATTAAGAGTTCCCTAGTCTGGATATCAGTAGAAAACATTTAAATGATAATCAGTCAAAACAGAGTGCTATTAACAAATTCTAAAATACAATTATTGATTTATCATTTAGCTTAAGAAAACATTCATGAATAGATGGAAAACATAAGAAAATTGACAAGATGACAAGTGAAATACTTCACTGTAGTGGCCCAACACATGAATCCTGTAATATGATGCTTTATTTCCTGTGATCCAGTTTGATGACTTGAAATTGATACAAAAAACCCTTCAGGTTCAGAAAAGTATAACTACAGAAATGTTCAACAATTAATCCACACTCAATACTTCAAATTATGAAGTATTTATACAAAAATTAGTACAAAATATCGTAGAATAAACTTAGGAAATTTTTTTGGAAAATAAATATCTTCATGCAAGAAGATAGTGAAAACTGCCTAACTAATTGCTAGTTGTCCTATTTATTGAAATAAAATAGCTTGTTGTTTGGATTTTGGCTGCAGCTGGACAACTGAGGCGTCCCTCACACTGGCAGTTTTATCTTCAATATGATTTTGCCTTCATCCTTTCATTTGATACACTTTTAACAGATACACTTTCAACTGATACACTTTAATTGTAGAAAAATGTTTATTGTTGATGTAAAAAACAACAAAATCTATTTTTACCTTTCACGCTCTGTCATCACTGTGATCTGATCTTATAGTAAATTAGTTAGCTTCTCCCAGAACTTAGCTTCTGGAAATTTGATCTTCATAAGCCTTCTGAAGTTTTCATCAACTTCAGTGCATTTGGAAAATGTTGGTTTGTTAACAAATAAGTGTTTTAATTCATGCTCCAAGTAAAACGGATTTTCAAAATTCTTATACAAAACTTTCCCTGTTGGGATTCCCTCCCAATCTGATTTTTTTACTTGTTATTTAGCAGATTCTCTCATATTTTTGTCATAATCCTCCCGTTTCATCAATTTTTCATTGATTACCAGTGGATTAGGAAGGTCTTTTTGCCTTAAAATATCAAATTTATCATGAATGTTGTGATTTCCATTT
This sequence comes from Pinus albicaulis, assembly GCA_034641835.2. Classification (NCBI taxonomy): domain Eukaryota; kingdom Viridiplantae; phylum Streptophyta; class Pinopsida; order Pinales; family Pinaceae; genus Pinus; species Pinus albicaulis. The sequence continues at coordinate 874,883,024 of CM076569.1, read as the reverse complement.
CCATGTTTTGGCACTTTTCCTCTAATTGGTTCATCAAGTTCTTCTTGGATATTACATTTCTTATCTCAAGTATGGTCTCTATTCTGTCTGTAATTCCAATTTCATCCAATTCTTGTTTATTTTTGGAATTGAGTAATTTGATAATTTCTAATGCCTCTTCGGGTTTTTTACCTAGCTCTTCTTTTGTCTTTTGTATTTCTTCTTTTGCTACTTTCAATAAATCTTTCTACTCATAAATTACCTATACAGATGGCCAAGTATCACTGACTGCTTCAATGATATTGGACCATAATTGATTCTTAACATGTGCCATAGGTTCTTTCAAGGTTAATTCTTTTTCTAATTTCTTGAGTTGTTCATTCAACCTATTGGCCTTTTTCTCTTCATTCTTGGCATTAATCTGCGCAAGATTTTTGGCATCGTCCAGATTTTTAATCTGTTCCTTTAACCTGTTTATTTCATTTGTTTGGATGGAGATGTCCTGCATTGCCTTTGCCAATTTACTTGCCTCATCTAATTGTTGGGATGTTGTTGCTGAAGACTCAGTGGCAGAAGTTGTTGATGAAGTTACTGGGATTGCTGTAGCCATTGAAACATTAGGAGCTAGTGTTTCTGCAAGAGTATATGACACTGATATTGTAACCATAGGAATCACAGTGGCAGGGACTTCCCGTGCTTTGTTGGCTTCTTTTTCTTGGACCAATTTTTCCATTTCCAGTTCGATTTCTTTGATCTGAGCTATAAGTTGCAAAATAGGACTTATCATTTCATATTTTTCATTAGTATACTGCAAAATATCCTTAGCTTGAGGATGTTCAGTGGGAGGTAGTTTCAACTATTTCTTCTGAGCAACAATATCAACATTCTTCTTTTTAATCAATTCCTCTGTAACTTTTATGTTTTGAGGATCATAACCTACCTCAATCACTAATTCCTCCAATGATTTTATTCTGATATCCTTTGCATATGATGAAGCTTTCTCCAATTTGAGCTGATATCTTACATTTATCAAAGTATTTTGAAGCTTCTATGCACTCATTTTTTTAGTAGTCATTGTGGAATAAAGCATCTCTCCTGATTTTTTATGGAATTCAATTTGGTATAGAGGATGAATATCCTGGACTGGCACTTCAAAATCAAAATTTTTATAATCAGATGATGTTTTTGGAGTTGGTACTGTGGGTTGAAGGACTATCATCAACATATTATTATTCTTGTAATCAAAGGCTGAAAGCAACCTGTTTTGTATGTTGGGGGTTTGCTTTAAGTACTGAGAGTATATTTCATTTTTTATTTCTTCATTTTTATCTTTAATCTCCTTGTACCTTTCCTTGATGTCCATATCCTTTTCTTCTGTTTGTTTTAATGATGAATTTTCTATACTATGTTGTTTTTGGATCAAATGTGTATTAGAAGTGGTTGGTTGCTGTTCATTTTCAACTACTGTAGGAGGAACAATATCTTTCTCTTGAATCTCTGTGTCAATGACCTCAACTGTCTCTTTTTCTTTGATTGTAGTATGAATATTTGGCTTTTTTGTGTGTCTGAGTTTAAATTTGGTTTATGTAGTGGTCTCAATTGTGTAAGACCCTTCTTCCTTGTTTCTTTTCATACTTCTGTCTTCCTGAGTTGGAGTTTGCAAAATGTGACTAGTATCACTTTTCTTATTAGCTTTTACCAGTGTATTCTCTAACCATTTTGTTTGGTTTGATAATTTCTCAATATCAAGCTTCTTTTCATGAATGCATGGAGTTAATTTACATTTAACTCCCATTTTTCTGATTATACCAAAGGGATCATAATACTAAAGAAAAATAGTGCTGAATTTGTACTCTAACAATTGCTTTTCTGCCTCTGGACCTGCTTCTTTGTTATTACATATGAATGGACCAACTTGATTCTTCAATTTAAATTGGGTTTTCTTCTTTGCAACCAAGAAATTTACAACATCTAAGTTTAAAATCCACCTTATATACTCTAGAGAAAACAACCTCATGGGGAGGTATTTTGGCAATTTATAGGGAATCGGGTTTGACCCATAGACTCTTATTTCAGTGTGATTTTGGTATAAATACCAATCACCTGTCCTGCTTTGCTTAGATAATTATAAAAATTTCTTGATTTCATTGCTAATCCTGGGCTGAACACTGTTGTTTAGAAAATTGACCAAGGGATGGATTAAAAAATATGTGAAATCAGAATAGGTAAATTCATTTTATTCTTTCCTTATTAAAGAGGTCCAAAATATGACATATTGTGGATTTCCCTCCACATCCATCTTTTGAAGAGTTATAGGAAAATTTTCTAACTGAAAATAAATGAACATGTGGAAAAGAAATGAAGTATACCTAAAGACACCTTCAGTAGGTAGTTTGACTAGCTGTTCATGGATGCTATCAGCAATATACTGGGAAAATTTGAAGATAACTGTAGGGCGTTGGCCAGGTACAAAAATGGACAAGAAACCAAGTACTGATGCATCAGCATGTTCATCTGTGAAATATCCAAGGATAAAAGATAACATTGAAATAATGTGTCTGGTTCTTTCTGAGAATTTAGAAGAGGAGTATGGTGGGTTGAGCTTAGGAATTTCCACATAGGATGGCATGAAGGTTTCAAAAATTTTAAATCTCTTGGGAAAATCCAAGTCTAAATAGAACTTAGTGAGGGCTTCAATTGATAAAAGGACTTCATTAGGCTTAGGCTGTAATTGAAGCATCTAGTTAATAGATTCAGTTGTAATGGTAAACACCACTTCTTTTTCAGAATTCACAATGGCTTTTTGATCTGGAGAATAACAAGATTGGCATAATCTGATAGGTTCTGGGCATTGATGAGTGTGAGGGACAACATATTTAGGCAAATTTGATTCCCAAATAAACACATCGTCTGCTTGATCTAAGGATTTCTCTTGGCTCCAGCATTGGAGCTCAAAGAGGTTAAACTTTGTCACAAGATCTATAATTTTGAAATCTACATCTCCCAAGGGATTATGTTCTACGTCTACAACAGGAGGTTGTAGAGGGTTGATCACAATAGTGATTTTGGATGCCATTGATTAATATGATTTATCAATTTAAACACTTTTGACCTTTAAAACACTGATTTAGGCCTGTGAAAATACTTCTGTAAGTTTAAACAGTTTATAGAAGGTTTTTAGATATGGCAAGGTTTCTATCTTTGGCCCGCAAAGGGATATTTCTGATAATTTTGACTCAAACTGGAAATTATATATCAAAAAGTGAAATTTCTTGACCTTATAGACCCAACAAATGATATATAGGGTTTATAGTAAAATTTTTGTGACGAAACAATCCTTAAAACTTTACTTTTTATGCATAAAGGATTCTTAGTACTATAGAAAAGGTTTTGGAGATCTCAGATGGCTTAAACTCAATCCAAATTTGTTCTAAAATAGGTCAAGGCTTTCAGAAACCATGGAAAATGCTTAGGGCTTACAGAAACGATGAATTTATGAGGCAATAGGGTTTCTTTTAGGCATATAGGTTTCTAAAGGATTCAAATGAACTGTAACACTCTTTTAGAATGATGGATAAGTTTCTTTCTCTGAAGAATACCTGTGAATTTTGGATTTTCAGTGAAGAAGGGAATTTTGAGGTTGGAGAGCTTTCAAAAGCTTCTTCTAGCCTTTATATGCATTCTGGTGCTTTTTCAGTATTGTAGCAGTCAATTTTGATAAATTCTGTTTGTTTTTGAGCTAAAATAGAGGTGGTAGCGTTTTAATCTCGATTTAAAATGCTCTTGTGCGCAAAAAATGGTAACAGAAGGCTCAAATGAATGCATTTCGGGTGTTTTATAAGCAGTTTCAGTGAATAGTAAATGCATTAAACAGAGGTCAATTAAAAAAGAAAGGTGGTTTAGGCGCGGGGGAGGGAATAACCACCAAGCGGTTTTCGCACGGTCAAAAGGCGGTAAGTGGAATTGGGAGGATTGATGCGATCCAACAGAATTGGGATGTGTGGATGGGAGAGAAAAGCTCAAAACAACTTATATCGCAAGGTTTGAATTCATTATCGATCAGGCTGAGAAATATGCTATGTGGGTTTATCACCATTGGATTTGGCATATAGGAGAAAACGGTCGAGATCTTACGATGAATTTGCGGGGTGTTAGGCGTGGGGCCCAAGATTATGTATGCGACGGGAGTGGATTATATATTAAAACATAAGGCTTTAATATATAGTTTAGGTGTGCTTTATGATAGGCAGGTTAAAGTTTTATTTAACGAATGCTATGAATATAAGTGTAATATTAACATAGGTGGGGTTATTATATAATAGGAATAGTTTAACCTATGGGAACAGGAAAATATATCACGTGGGGAAATAAGACATAGGCTAAAATTTAAAATATGGGTGGGAATTATATTAAAAGGAATTAATATAATACGGGCTTAAAGGAAAATAAGGAGCTAATATATAAAGTTAATGTTTAGTAATTGAAGTGCGATAAGGGAAAATATATTAATCTTAGTATAAAACATGATATAGGAATGAATTTCATTGTTGTGGGTCCCCTCATATGTTTTTACACTTAGGATATAGTATTTTTTGGGTAAAAAGGGATATTTATTCAAGGGTTTTACTTTCCCTAAGTATAATGAGTTTTACACCTATAAAAAGGGGATTTTTGTAAGTGAAACTGAATGATGATGGCAAAAGGAAAAATGAAGGGGAAAGAATGAAAATGGGGGGATTAAGTATTTTTACAAGGGAATGACTTTTTGAAGGAATTTAGTGACTGAATTGACCAATTTCTTCTTATCCATGATTGTAAAACTGCTTCTGCCTACCCATTTGCTACCCTAACATTTTTTCTTCATTTAATTGGGTGCATTTGAGCTTGCAAACCCTTGTTCATTTTTCTTTTAAAACAACAAACTAATTAATTCTATCCTTGTTTCTTCCAAGGGATCAAATTAAGTTGTTGAGCTTCTTATTTATTCTCTACCTAACTACTGATCTACCAAGATTAAACTGTTTGGCTAGATCTTTATTCTCTATCTAATAACAAGAAATTTAAAGCATGAAAAAGTCAAGATTAAGTTATTTGACTTATCATGGATTATGGCATTTTGAACAAGATGCACATAATATTTATTTTGCAGTAAATTAAATATTAGTGGCATTTGGATTTGCATCACTTTCATGTTTTATTTTTATCTCTTTTTGTTTGGGGTCCATTTTATTTTCTTTTTGATTTTTTTCTTTCAAGTCCTTTGATTTTTCTTTTAGGACTTTTACCCTCTTTACATTTTTTATTTTTCTAATATGGGAAAACAATTTGCAGAAATAAAAATATGTACATATTACAAGGCTAATCAAAGTCAATTCAAAAATTATAAATCCTATTATTATAGGACCCTAACATGCCCTTATTCCTAAAGCAAAGGGAGCCAATACCTTTAACAAATTTGGGCTTAATTACCTCTGCAACATTGGCTACAAGCTCATCACTAAATTTATGGCAAACAGGATGAAAGGCCTTCTCCCTAATCTCATTCCTGACAATCAAGGGGGGTTTGTCTAAGGTAGGTAGCTAATTGATAATTTAATTCTTGTTCAGGAAGCGATCCACTCGAGCATCCAAAGACGTGAAAAAGGTATGGCTGTCAAGCTGGATATGGCTAGTGCGTTTGACATAGTAAGGCACGATTTCCTCTTCGGGGTCATGCAAAAATTTGGGTTTGATTGCCGTTTCATAAGCGAGGTCAAGGCCTGCATTGCGGAACCATGGATTTCCCCCCTTGTAAATGGGCGTGCTGCAGATTTCTTCAAAGCCAGTCAGGGAATAAAGTAGGGATACCCTCTCTCCCCTCTCCTCTTCATCATTCAATCTTCTGTCCTTAGTTTTATGCTGGAGAAAAGACGTGTTGATCAATATCTTATGGGTCTCAGAATTGCCAGAGGAGTCAGATACATCAATCATGCTCTATTTTCCGACGAATCTCTCCTATTCGGGGGTGCTTCCTCCAATTCAGCCTCCTGTTTCAAGCTAGACCTTGATCGCTACTACAATGATTCTGGGAGTGAAATTAACACGAGAAAATGTCAAATTTATGCTTGGAACCTCTTTGGAATTGAGTTAAGCACAATCATCAGGATCTTTGGCTTCAAAGGTTCCACGAAATGGGTGTCTTTCAAATACCTTGGATTGCCAATCTTTCAAGGAAGCCCGACTGGGAGGGAACAGACCCCCTTGTTGGAAAAATTCAAACAAAAAATGAAAGCTTGGGTCATGTCATGGTTCAATTTGGCAGGTAAGGTTGTCCTCATCAAATCGGTCCTAAATAGTCTCCCAATATTCCAAAGCTCCATCCTGCTGGCTCCGGTGGGCATTCTTCGCAAGATGGAACAATCAATTCGCTCATTTTTATGGAAGGAAGGGAAGAACAACGCTCATAGAATTTCGCTCGTCAGCTGGGACAAGGGCACCATGCCGCTAATGGAAGGAGGCCTTCACATTAAAGACCTCAAAGATCACAATATCGCTTTGGCAGCCAAGATTTTATGGCGACAGGTCGCAAGGAATTTGGGATGAGCACATATCACCCTGTGGAAAAATTATAGTCATGGAAATAGACTTCATAGCCTGGAGCACTATCGAGCTAATCACAATGGCTCCCTGATCCACCTATTGTGCAAAAACGCTCTCCCATTGCTGCGCGACCACTTGTTCTGGATTCCTGGCAATGGGAAGCGAATCAACTTGTGGGAGGATAGAATCATGAATGAAGAAGTGCTCGGGGATGACCCTGATCTGCAGGAACTAAAGGAGTGGATGATCGCAGAGGGTCGACTTACACTGTGGGGAATATCGGAGTGGGACAACAAAATTTGGGCAGGGTTGAAGAATATGGAGATGCTTGCACATTTGGAACAAGCATAGGATAAATTCATGACCGCACTGGCTGGGAAAGCCCCTGTAAACACAAGAAAGAAGGACAGAAGGGGTTGGGGATCCACGACTGGTTGTTACACTGTGGCACAGAGCTATAGGCGCCTTAAGGCCATCCCCATTGTCCCCAGAAATCCTGTTATTTCGAAAGGGATCTGGCATGTTAAAAGCATCCCTATGATTGACATGTTCACTTGGTAGCTAGGTCACAACAATATACTTACATCTGAGAACTTGCGACGTCATGGCTTCCATGGCCCCTCTTGATGCCCTCTCTGTCAACAGTACGAGGAAACATCGATTCACATTTTTCTTGAGTGCCAATATGCTCAGGACATTTGGAAATAAGTCATGCTTCTTTGGAACAACATCTTCACTCTACCAAACACCATCATGAGCCTGTTGTCATTGTGGGGAGACTCGTTCCCTGCATCCCTCCCTGGGAAAGGCTGGCCAAGAGAGGGATGGATGATCATTCCAAATCTCACCTGTTGGAAGATATGGGTTGAAATAAACAATCACATCTTCAAGAGAAGGCTCTAAGCTAGCAAAAAATCATGGTGAAAGTTAGGAATATGTTAAAAGAAATAATGCAGGACAAGGTGAATCAAAAGCATGACTATAGCTTCAATCAGCAAGAAAGGGACTGGTGCTTGTAGCTGGGTCTGAATCTTTCCACTAGGAGCAATGTGGAGAAGAGCAGAGAAGGCTGGAAAATCATATTAGAGGATGAGGACTTTGACAAATGGAGAAGGAGCACTGATCTTCACTCCTTGTTTTTTGACGGTGCAACAAAAGGAAATCCGGGGAAGGCAGGAGGTGGGGGAATTATTCGCTGCCCATTAGATAAAATCACCTCCCACTTTTCTTGGGGTTGGGGCTTACCTCGAACAACCAAGCAGAAGCTCTGGCTCTCCTCCAAGGCTTGAAATAGCTGCAAAAACAAGGAATTAAGGAGGCAAGAGTTATTGGAGATTCACAAAGCCTCATTCGCTTGAATGTGTCAAAATTGGTTCCTAAAGACCTCTATCTGCAGAGGTTGTTCACTCGCATCAATAATCTGATTGAGTCCTTTTCCCATCTTCAGTTCTTCCATGTCCTTAGGATAAATAATCAAGATGCGGACTTTGAAGCCAACATTGTTGTCTCACTACAAGCGGGATATCTCCTCTGCGAAGAGGGGAATTGTGGGATCCCCTGCCATAGCTGGGTGTGCCTCTCCTCCTTTGTCATGTTTTTCTGTTTTCTGCTGCAGCAGTTTGTTTGTATAAGAAGGTTTTCCAGCCTTTGGGAAATTTCCAGATTAACTGAAAACACCGAGCTTACTAAGGTAAGAAGTAGCGTAGGTGAATTTTTCTTGGTCGAAAACCCACTAGTCCTCGGGTCTCCATATGTAATAGCCTCGGGCATATGACCTGGGCCTTTTGAATTAATATAAAATAATTGTTTCTGTAAAAAAAAATATATATATAGTCAACTTAAAACTCATTGCATTATCTCTGCCTCGCAGCAGGGATAATAAAAGGAAAAAAAAAATTCTAAAATTTAGATGTCAATTAAAAAAAAGAAAATGGCAATTAAAAGGATAAAATGTCAATTAAAAATAGAAAATGGATAACAATCTGTAATTTTTTTAATAACTCATTAATATTAATTTCATAAAATTCATAATATATTTCATATAATTCACCATGTTATGCATTTTTTTTATTAACTTCACAAAGTCCACCGCATATTTCACATAATCCACCCTATCAAACGTGTATTTCTCGAAATTATAATTGCTTTCCCTAATGCTTCATTGAAGGAACACTGATTTATATGACATAATAATGACATCTTTTGGATCTAATCGTAGCATCCTTTAAAAAAAAAAAAATCATATTCAAAATGCATGGATATATGTATGTACTACTATTATCCAACACAATTTAGATCGTGTTTAGTTCCTTGCTATTGGGCCATCAACATGGCATATATTTTTAAAGTATATATTTTATTTAAACAATTTGAGGCAAATGTTCTAAATCTATGTGGATTTTGAATAGATTTTGTAAAAATATTGAAACCAGATAAATAATAATAAGATTAATAATAACTTAGAATACAAAATTTATGTGGTAAAATTTTGACAATTTATTAAGGAAACATCTTTGTAGTAAGGTAAGATATTTTATTGAGCAAGAATGATTTTACAATTAGACATAAAACTTATTTAGTTCTCTGACTTCATAGATATATTGATGTAGGAATTGTTACATTTGTTATTAAAATGATCATTAGTTTCGTAAACCAACACAATTAGAATAAGCATAAAAATTTATGTAAGTAAATTTAGGTTTTTACATTTTATTTTAACTGATTGTTGTCACAGTATAACAATCTCCACCTTGATAAGAATCTGCCTAATACCTTGCACAAGCCCATTCAATACCTCTTCTATATGCCAAGAGAAGTCAAACACCACTACAAGTCTCTAACAATATTTGTTTTAGTAAAAATGTCTACATAGTTTTCTTGAGTGTGGACCTTTTTTAGATCTACTCCACCTCCATAAATGGTCTTCCCTACAAGATGATACTTAATATCAATATGCTTAGTATTACTATGATAAACTAGATTTGTAGCCAAATGAATAACATGTTTACTATAACATAATATAGTTACATTGTTCTACGTTCTTCCAAGACCATTTCACAGATCCTTCAACCAAATTAGCTCCTTGCAAGGATGTGCAACAACGTTATATTCTACCTTTTTAGTGGATAAAGAAATTTATGCCCGAAGCTTTGACAACCAACTAATATATCCTATTGCAAGAGTAAACACATAACGTGAAGTAGACCTCCTCTTGTCCAAATCACCTACGAAATATGAATCAACATCAACGCATACATAATCAATACTACCATTACAAGTGATGCAATAACCATTGGTGCCTCTAAGATATCAAAACACCCATTTCACTGCATCCCAATGTTCTCTTCTTGGTTTTGTCATTTACCTACTTACAACACCCATTACTTGTGAAATATTTAACCTGGTACATACTATCACATACATCATACTTCCTACTGCATTAGCATATGGTACCCAAGACATATAATCCTTTTCTTCCTCACTACTAGGATATAATCCTAAGGAAATTTTGAAATGGGAAGAAAAAGTGACATTTATAGGTTGTTACATTTTTCATCTTGAAATTTACAAGTATTTTCACAACATACTTCTGTTGTGAAAACACGAGCTTATCCTTTTCTATGTCTCTGTGTATTTCAATTTCCAAGATTTGTTTTGATAGTCCTAAATCCTTCATGTCAAACGTACTAAACATTTGAGCCTTCAACCCATTGATCTTATACATGCTTGTGCTTGCAACAAGCATATAATAAACATATAATACCAAGATAATGAATATATCATTCAAAATTTTGGAGTAAATAGAATGGTCACATGCAATTATAGTATAATTATGGCTTATCATGAAGGAATCAAACTTCTTCTACCAATACCTAGGAGACCGATTCAGGTTGTACATCATTTTATTGAGTTTGAAAACTAGCATTCTTTTGTGATGTTGCACAAAACCTTCTAGTTGTTAAATGTCATATCTCCTCATCTAAATATCCATGTTAAAATTTTGTTTTAACATCTTATTTCTCTAACTCCCTCAATCAAAGCAACTATTTCGAACACAATACGAATAGAGACAAGCTCAACTAGTTACACCCAACAACCTTTCTATCTTTACGAAATTCTACCACGTCCCAAGTTTTGATTTTCACCAAGGCATCCATTTCTTCTTTCGTTGCAACCTTCCATTTGGAATTATTGATATCATTTATGGCTTCCTAATAACAAGAAAGTTCCTTTCCATCGATAAAAAAAGAAATACATGAAATAAAATTGATATACCTTTTAGGAGAATTTCTCTCCCATATAAATATTCTCGTTGTTGGTTGTGAAATTTCAATATTCTCTTGAATATATTAAAAATCTACGACTTCTTTATCATTAAAATATTATTATTATTTCCTTGTATCTATAATGATTTAATCTCCAACTGAATTTGTTGATTTTGAGGTACTTACTCCTATTTCAAATCAATTTCCACATTATTTGATATAATGAGAGGAATTTCATCAAATATTACATATATGATAATGATGATTTTATGGGCAATAGGATCCCACAATATATATCACTTTACTATATTATCATAACCAACAAAGACATATTTCTCTGATCTGGGGTCTAGTTTAGAAAGTTTATTCTTAGGAATATAAGCATAAGCATTATGATACACCATTTTGTTAAGGAGTGTATATAATGGTTTTGTGTATTACAACCATTCTTAAATATTTTATCATTCTACAAATTTTCTTTTCTACCATAACTATAAATTATTTAAATATACTAAAAACATCAATTTTTTTTTTTCAAAAAATATGCCCACACTTTTATAGATAAATCATATATAAACGTAAGAGATTATAATGATCATCCAAAAGGAATTGTAGGGAATGACCCTCAAACATATAAATGAATATAATCAATAAAATATAGCTGTCTGATTTAATTTTCTTTCTACACTCATTTCTAAATATACAATATTTCCATAAATTCAAATTTAGAGATTTTAAATTTGGAAGTAATTTACAATTTATCAATACATGTAGTCCTTTCTTGCTTATATGATCTAGTCAATGATGCCATAAATGAGTACATTCAATCACCCCCTTAGATACCACCATTGCTTCATTATTCTGAGTAGTTCCATTCATAGTTTGGAGGTTTTTGTGGTGTAGATTTTGAGATAAAAAACTCGGAATATCCACAGTCTTCATTTTTAGTATATGTTTCGAGTCTAGAACAAGACTCATATTAAGGAAAAAAATTACCAAGAAGAGAAGAATTTAGGTACTTCCATTCAGTTTGTAAAGGTTTCCTATCTTTGTAGCCTTCATAACCACTAAAGCACCCTTACACACCTTTAGTGCTCCACCTTGTCTTGTAAACTTCCAACCTATAGAATTGAAATCTCCCAAAGAAATAAAATTATTCTTTAGTTCAGGCACATGTCTAACGTCCGATAATGTCTTTATAATACCATCAAACATCTTAATTTTGATGCTTTCAACCCTAATAGTCTTACAAGAAATATTGTTCTCAATTAGAATAATACCACCATCAATAGCTTGATATGAAGAAAACTAACTTCTATTTGGACACATATGATGAGAAGCACCAAAATATAACAACCAATATTCATAGTATTAAAGAACATTACAAATATAAAAAATTTCATCAATCATACATGACCTTATTCAACCATATTTTATTATTTTTTGGTGTCTTCCTTGCATTCGTGTCTCTTCCAACAATCCTTTTTGAGATTCACTAGCTTGTTAAAGTACCAACATTTAAGTTTGATATTATTTCCTTTTGACTTTGATTTGGATTTACCTCTTGACTTCTCTCCTTTTTTCTACACTAACCTTTAGCCACCGTTTCTTATGGTGTGAAGGTTTCAATACTATATTTCCTCCTCACCTCCTTAGGCAACAACTCCCTAACAAGATAATCAAATTCAAGACTAAATGGTATTAAAGCTAATGAAAGTTACAAAATGATCCCATAATTCAGGAAATGAACTGAACAATGTAATTGCCTTATCTTCTCATTGAGTTCATACCTTCTTTCATTATTATACTATACAATTGCCTCTTCAAGTAGATGCAATTTTTCAAGGACTTCATCATATTAAGACTTTCCATCTTGCTCCATAAGCATGTTGTAGTTACTTCTTCAATAATATTAAACAAGACATCATCTACAAGACATAATTGAATTCTGATGAGGGTTATGTTTGTTTTGGTAGCATCATAAGTGTTATAGTTTCGAAACTTTTTGGATAGGATAAAACAAATGAGCTATCCAAAACCCAGAAATAGTTTCTCAAAATTACACCTAGAGATGGCTCAATTAAATTAATTGACCATATTTAAAAATTTCCTAAGTCTAACTTAGGAAAAGGAGTTAATTAATAGGTAATTGAGAAATGTGTGAATTATCTAGAAACTCACATGGATTGACTTATACATAGTCTCAACCATTGATTAAGATTTAATCTTGGTCGTTGGAGTTCCAACTGGAGATTATAAGAAGAAGTCGATGGGTAGATGGAGAATACACTTTGAACAACACTTGAAGGTCAGAAGCACTTGAGAGTGTGAGACCAATTGCAGATACCCAGTGATCTAGACAGATTAATTCTCCAGTGCAGGTGATTCAGTAGGAGTGATCAAGTCAGAGATTGAGTAGCAAAGTGTCATAGCGACAGAGACAATGATCAAGAGGAGGAGTTCCAAATCTAGAAGAGGAAGAAGTGAGTGACTGAAGTATTTTATAGTGCATCTAGCCCATATTAGCCTCAAGGGTCATGTAAAATTGTCCTACAAGTCACAATTACAGTCGTGTGGGTTTTCCTGGTAAAACTACAAGGATCACGTGGGTTTTCCTAGCATATACGTGTGGATCGATCAGAAGCGACAAGGGCTCGCGTAGAGGTTGGACGATCAATTTTCAAAGGGAAACAAAGGCCAGGGTTTATTGGTGGAGGGAGAGAACATTCTCTCCAAATATTTTATGTCATATCTTGTTGTTTGGATAGATAGTTGGGATTCCAAGGATTGTACTCAGATTTTCACTGTTGCATAATAAAATAAACCCTCAATTACTACACTAGTTTTCCCACATTGGAATTTTCCAGGGATTTTTTTACAAAAACAACGATGTAATTTTTATGTGTGTACTAGAATTTCTCAGTTTATATTTTTCTTCAGCAATATTTTATTTTTTGTGCTGAGGATATTGTAGTGTGATTAATTTGGTATTAATCAAAAAATTAGTAAACTATTAATTAGTTACGAGAATTACTTCTAGTTGTTGCATTTCAAGGGAAATTTCACATGGTATCTGAGATTATTTAATGGGAAGGAAGCTCAGGGGTTAAGGGAATAATTCACGACTTAGAGTGATTTTACATACATATTTTTACGGAGATTCGCGCGAGTTAGCTCAGAACAACCACGAGGAACCTCATGAGATTTTTATGTACACACGAGTGGATCATGCAAGTTCAAACTGAACAATCACGCATGCATGGAAAATACGCAAGTGCATCTAAGCCAGGAGAAACATTGACAAAGATTTTCGCAGAGTATGTTTTCTTGTCTGGGCACAAACAGTTTTGCAACAGTTTTCTAGAGTAGAATCCATGCCAAGTGGAAGAGAAAGTGCACACACAAAGGGAAATTTTTCTCAGAGGGTTTCTAGCCTAGAAATCCAAGTTTCCAATTTCACTAGGTAGATTTATCACTCCAAAAGGGAGTTTGAATAACAGATTCGAAAACTGAGCAAGGGAAGAGAGATATTTTCTGTTCAAATTCAGAGTGACCACAACTAGGCTTAGAGATCAGGATAGGTTGGAGGGAGCCTCCTATTATATCATCTAGAAGGATAGGATTTCCTTCATACTAGATGAATTCAACTTGAAGACATGTGCAAAAAATGTTGTGGCAGTACCAATGATGCAGATAAACTGAAGTAATATAAGAAATATATGGAAAAGGCGAAGCAGATGAACTTGGATGGAGTTTGAGACCATATAGTCTCGCATATATTGGGCAAGAATATGGCTAAGGAGATGTGGGATGCTCTCGCTCAACTATATCAGAATCCTTCTGAGCAATAAAAAATTTTCCTGCAAGACAAGCTGAGAAACATCAAGATGTAGAAGGGTGAAGGCGTAGATCCCTTCCTCACCAGAATTCAGGAAATTTTGGATCAACTCGCATCCGTTGGGAAGGCGCCTCAACCTACAAATCTTGTTTGTTTGGCCCTAAACAAACAGAGGATTTGAAAATATTTGTCCATAGTATCTTAGGACAAGACACATTACTAGGGTGGGACAAGATGTGGCCAAACCTGCAGAAATAGGAGATGATGCGAGCTCTAGTTAAGAGCTCCATCAATAAAAGCAACAACAAGGGTTTGAAGGGTGAGAAGCAAGAGGAGAATGTGGCCCTTGCATCAAAGGTTCCCAATCAGGGACATGGGGAGAAGTAGAAGAAAAAGGACCTATCTAGGGTCAAGTGCTTCAGGTGTGGCGAGTTTGGCCATTACAGTACTTAGTGTGCTCTCACGAAGAAGGAAAAGCAAGAGAAGGAGGACTAGGAGACAACATCCATAGATATAGACAAGTTGTCCTCTAGGATGGGGGAATACTTCGCCATGTTTGCACATATACCTCTAGGAGTGAGGATGGGCGATATGGAGTTATCGTCCATTGAGGTGTCCTCCTCATGGATCATTACCTTGATACAAAGGGACACAATATTCAGTAGCAGGATGGATTAGTATCAGTGATGCAGTCAAATTCTCGAGTGAAAGAAGTTGCAGAATAGTTGCAGTTAGGTGCTGAGGAGTGCTGTTTAGTTAATTTAATGTCTTAAATTTCTTTCATTAATTATCAACCAGGGCGAGTAAGCTGATGAAGTGTGGTGCACTGTATGTGCTTAGTTAACCTATTTCTTACTTCGTTGTTTTGTATTTTATATTGTTTTGGGGGGTTTTTTTCTTTGATGTCGAAGAATGTTTAGTCTAGAACTATGAAAAAGATTTAAATGAATCTAATGAATTTTAAGAAGGAAGAAAAGGAAGTGTTCCTAAGTTAGTCTAATTCTCATAAAAATAAACCAAAAACTATTGGCTAGTTAAGACCTAATTTGGAAAACAGAGCATCTATTTTATCTTATCATTAGTTCTATTCCATGGATCTAATTTTAAAACTAAGATGAAAACTGCAGTGCTTGTATTAAGTAAAAGAAGAAAATGAAAAAACTAATGTACTTCTGGTTACTTTAGCATTCAATTATGAGGTATGACCTTATTGAGATGATGTTAATTAATTGTCTGCACTTTAACTTCTAATGTCCTAGAATAGTAAGCAAAGAATTCAATGAAAACATCTAATGTATACTCAGTTACTTCCAATATTCAATTATGAAGTGTGATCTTCCTGAGATAGCTGGTTAAATATGCGCTTAAACAGTCATTGGCAACACGAACTTGGTATTAAGATAAAATGAAGTCTGAATACAGAATATCAGCAAAATCTCGAACTTAACACTTAAAATCTGAACTGTCTTCTTAGCCTTTTACAACCGATATTTAAAGGAAAATACATAACAGTTTGTAAGATAAACTTGCTACAAGTGGCTAATTAAAATTATAATTGCAATAGGACTGTTGGACTCTTGATTTGATACGGAGAGAAAATCAAGAGTCCTACTGCTTTCAGATAACGTGCTTTGACTCCATATTTGACCATGATCTTAGGGTCGCTATTCTGTCGATTTGGACTGAGTGAATAGGATAAAATCCATGTAGAAATGATTCTAGAAACACCCATGTGGCCCAATTCTTCATTTGACACCTGGAACCTACCAAACCATGAGAGTAGCTACATAATCCATAGTTAGCTACAAAACAGACTGTATTCTGTAGCTAAATTGAAAAAATATATCCAAATAGCAAGAACATGAAAATATAATATGGAAATCATTTTGATGCATCCTTAAGACAAAACCTATCATTTATCATTGATTGGGGTCTGTGATCTTATGAGAAAGTGATAGAAAGAGGTGAGAAAAACTGTCAAGGAGAGGGTAATTATGAGGTTCAAAATACCCCCATTACAAAATCATTGCATGTCCTCATGCAATTTTCCAAAACTGTGAGTTCTTCTTCCCTACTGCATTTTCTCAGATACTTCTTCTAGCACATCCAATTTCCTTCTTTTGTTCACCTTTGAAGTGACTGTCATCTTGGGCCTTCTCATAAGAAGCTTATACTTGAGGTTAATGTCTGCTCTGTTCAATAACTTGTTCTTCCTCTTCAATTTTCTATTTTCTTATACCACGGTCATAGATGCATAAAAATATTATCATGAATTTATTTGTCCAATTTATTCTTCTCTTTCAAGGTCTCATTCTCCTATTTAATATGTCTGTTCAATATCTCTAGTTCATAGATATCCCACTTGAGAGCATCAACTAGAGATTCTTGTGGATTGACAGAAGGTTTTTGGGTTCATTGATGCACTTTTTTTCTCCAGTGATTCTACATAATCATATATTTGTTGTTGAAATGGGTCTATGCCTGGAGATATTCTACTGGGGCTACCTTCAAAATGATAAATAGGAGAATTTTGAGGACTGTTTGCAGGAGAATTGTTAACAGGAGATGATATTGGGGTTTACTCATCTATATTTATAAGCTCTATCCCTTTTGATAATGTCTTCTTCATGGTACCTCGAAGTCTAGAGCTCCTTCTTAGTTTTGGAGGACTTTCATTTCTCTCATTTGTAACCTTACTCTTTGTTCTTTTCTTCCCTCTTGTCTTGATTTGTTTCCTGATTTCTATCAGTTCTTCAGAAATAATTTTTTCATCATTCTTCTGTAATGAGGTTTCAGGTATGTTTTCAACATTTATATTAGTTTTCTTTCTTCTGCTTCTTCTGACATTATCTTCCTTGGGTGACTCTGGTGGTTCTTGAAAATGATTTCTAACAAGGAAATCCTCCTAGGTATCTCCTATGCTTCTTAAATGAAACTCAGTCAATATCTTTACAAACCCATGATGATGCATGGTGGTATCTATGAAATGTATTCTCTTTTACACATTTGAGGCCATCCTTCTTAAAATATTTAGCAGAAAGAAAGGAAGATTGATTTCACCATTTTCTAGGAAATTCATCAGTAAATGAATATGGTGGACATACATGCAATCAAAACTCCCTTCACAAGTTATAAATTTCTGTAAAATCAAGACCATATTCCTCCATTTACTTTCAAGAGTTGAACTTGGGATTCATTTTCTAAAAACAGAGACATCCATACCTGGGTTTTTGAGTATTAATTTCCATGATTCACTGTGGAACTCCTTATTTTTGAACCATATTTTACCATGCCTTGGAAGTTTTGTAGCCTCGGCCATGAATGAATCAGTCATTTCAAACTTGATATCTCCAATTTCTAGTTCGGTTCCATAAAAATATCGAGCAAAGGATTTTGTAATCTCCTTATGAAAACCATTAAATTTCTCTATGAACCTAAGCCATCCAACTTTCTGTAAAAATTATTTAAGCCGTGGGTATCCTTCCATGTACTTTGCTCCAACCGGTTCTGATCTGACAATGAGCCCCATCCTTCTACTATGTAGAGTTCTTCAACCTTCAGAATTACCCTTCTGTTTTATGGAAATGAATTGGCTGTGGATCTGATGGATGGTTATGGAGGGTTTGTAGGAATAAATAGATGGTAGGGTCTTGGAGAGACGTAGACAAGTATGTCACGTCATAGATCATGACCGTTAGTCATCAACAAGGGAAGTAATGATGGACCGTTATGCAACTTAATACAGAGGGTGTGGCTGATATCTAATATGATGGTGATTGCAATCAAATCAAATGATGAGTTGTCAAGGAAACATATAAATGTTCATATTATACATGTTTCATGTTTTGACCTTGCTATTAAAAATAAATTTTTGCACTTTACCTTTAGAGCTTAACCTTTTCGTTTGTTGTTTTCTTTGGTGTTGATCCTTAGGTACTCTTTTTAGCATGTTGGTATTCAAAACATAATCCTTCAATTCCTTGTAATCATCATGTGTCAGAACTGCTGAAGTAGCTGCAGAATGGAATCAGCTGTAGAATACAAGGAGCTACACAACATGATCAGCTGCAGAATACAATGAGCTGCAGAATGTGCTCTGTAAAAAGAATGAAGTATGGAACATGAATGGAATGAATGTAAAACTGGAATGGAAGTGGAATATGACTTATGGAATGGAATGGGTGTGAAAAATGGAATGGAAGTGGAGGGACTTATGGAATGAAACTGTAAAATGATAGTGGAGTGTGATGGAATGAAATTGTAGAATGAAATGAATTAGTAGATTATGAACTGCAATGAATGTAGTTTTGTGTCACTAATTATTACAGAAAATAAAATGGAAAATATAGGATGTCAGAAATCTCTAATTTTCATCCTATATTTTCTGCATAAGTATGCCAATCGTTGATTGGTTTTCATACTTATACAATTTATTATTATTATTATTATTATTTATTTATTTAATTTTTTTTTTTATGAATGTAGGAAAAATAAAAGCTAAGTTAGTGAAGAAGAAGGATTCTTCTCCACTAAATTCATATCAATGTTATCTTGCAAAATCTTGATAAACTCTTCTTTTGAAAGTGGTTTATGATATAATTTCAACCTATGACCATTCACAAGAAGAGATACCTTTTCTTCATATATTGTCCTTATCTTTACTGCTCCATTATCAAAGACTTTGTCAATCTCATATGGACCAAGCCAATGAGTCTGAAACTTTCCTTGAAAATCTTTGAATTTTGAATTGAACAAAAGTGCCCAATCCTTTGCTTGAAACTTCTTCTCCTTGATATACTTATCATGCCATTTAGCTCTTTGTTGTTGGACTATACTGGTTCTTTGAATTGCATTTTGTCTGATTTCATCAAGCTCATTGAGCTGCTCCAATCTATGTTTCTGTGCTTCTGATAAATTAAATCCCAATTGGATTGCCATCTTGAAAGTTCTGATCTGAAACTCTATAGGGAACAGAACTTGCTTCCCATAGACAAGCTCATAGGGAGTATGTCCTGTTGTGTTCCTCCATGTAGTTCTGTAGGCCCATAAGGCTTCAAGAAGCCTTTCTGCCCAATCTCTTATGTGTAGATGAATAGTCTTAGTGAGAATTCCTTCAATCACCTTATTGGTAGACTCAACCTGACCATTTGCCTGTGGATGATAAGGAATGGAATTTTTGTGCTTAATATTGTAATCTTCCACGAGCCTTTTCACCACCTTTGATGTAAAATGAGTTCCCTGATCTGTCACAATTTCTCTTGGAACACCAAAATGAGTGAAGATATCCTCAAAAATAAAATTAACTATAGATCCTTCATTAGAAAAAGGTAATTCTTTAGCCTCTACCCATTTAGAGACATAATCAGTGCATACTAAAATATACTTCTTTTGTTTAGATGGAAGATTGATAAGTCCAATAAAATCCAAGGCCCATTTTTCAAAGGGTTCAATGAGTACCTAAGGTTGTAATGGCATTTCATTTGAAGGAGCAGGTTTCCCTACCCTTTGGAAATTATCACACCTTTTTACATATTCTTTGGCATCTCTGAAGATGGATGGCCAATAATATCCTAAATGAAGGATTTTATAGGCTATCCTCTTGTCACCAAAGTGTCCACCACAAGGCTTATCATGACATGCCTTAAGAATTTCAGGAATTTCATCTTCTCGAACACATATTCTGATAATGATATCTGGACCTGTCTTATACAATTCGTTAGTAATCCATGAGTATCTTTCACTTAATTGAATTAATTTTCTTTTCTCTCTAGAAAGCAAATGTGAAAGTAATTTTCTTGTAACTAAGTAATTGGAAATATCTGAAAACCAAGGAGCCTGAGTAGTTATTTCAAAAAGATATTCATCAGGAGATTTATCTTCAACTAGAGTGTCATCTTTGATATTTTGAATTCTAGACAAGAAATCAGCAACTGTATTTTGTTTTCCAGGTCGGTATAGAACAATAATGTTGAATTCTTCCAGGAGTAATAACCATCTTGTAATTCTGCCATTAGTAATAGATTTATTCATTAAGTATCTAATTGCAGAGTGGTTTGAACAAAGGTTCATAGATTTATTTGTATGAACAAAGGTTTCATAGCCTGTTATATCATGTCTAAAATTGTTTATAGCATGAACAACAACTAAGAATTCATTTTCAGTAACAGTGTAATTTAACTCCGAGGGAGTCAAATTCTTGTTTATGTAATAGATGGCATAGGGGATCAAATATTTTTGTCCTAATGCAACTCCTAGAGCTGTATCTGAAGCATCCATTGAAATGTGAAAAGGTAGTTTACAATTTGGACCTTTTAAGATGGGTGCTTCAGAAATTTTTGCTTTTAAAGTCACGAACGCTAACTGGAAATCAGAATTCCATCTGAATTCACAATCTTTGGTGAGTAGTTTTAAGTGTGGGGATGCTATTTTGGTGAAATTTTCTATAAATCTTCTGTAATATCTTGTGAATCCTAGAAAACTTCTAACATCCTTTTGACAATTTGGGATTGATAGTTTGGAGATGACTTCAAATTTAGATTTATCAACTTTAATCCCATCACTTGAAATGTGATGTCCTAAAACAATCCCTTCTATAAACATCATGAAACATTTTTCATGGCTTAGTGAAATATTTGCTTCCTTACACCTTTTAAGAACCTTTTCCAAATTTTCTAAAGCTTCTTCAAATGTATTACCATAAACTGTAAATTCATCCATATATACCTCTACACAATCATGTATTAGATCAGAAAAAATCCCTAGTACTGCCCTTTGGAATGTTGTAGGTGCATTGAAAAATCCAAAATGAAGTACTCGGTAGGCATAAGTCCCCCATGGATAGGTGAATGTGGTTTTATCTTGATCTTCAAGTGCTACCTGAATTTGATTGTAACCACTAAAACCATCCAGGAATGAGAAATACTTTTTACCTGCTAATGTATCCAACACTTGAACTATAAAGGGAAAAGGAAAATGATCTTTTAGGGTAGATTTATTCAATTCTCAATAATCAATGCATACCCTCCATTTACCATTCTTTTTAGGTACAATCACTAGACGATAAACCCACTGACTGTCTGAAACTGGGTAAATGAAGTTTACATTCAACAATTTTTGCAACTCTTATTTCACAATTTCCCTAAGATTTGGATTCATCCTTCTTCGAGGTTGTCTGATAGGTTACAATTTTCCTCAATATAAATGTGATGTATACAAGTCTTAGGACTAATTCCTTTCATGTCAGTGTATTCCCATGCATATGAAGAAGAATGTTGTTGTAATTTTTTGATTAGCTTTTCCTGTTGTAATTTTTCCAAGTTATTGTTTATGTTCAAGGTTTTCCCTAGAAAGGTTTCAACTATAGAGCTACCAAAATCTTCCATAGAGTAAAGAGACATATGCCTAGATGACAAATATTCAATAGTGGATTTTTCTTGAAATTGATCATGTTCATATTCTGGAGCTGATTTATAATTTTCTATTGTATTTAAGATTTGACTATCTTCACTAATGGTTGAAATAGTAAAGAGAGGTTGTATATCATTTTCATCATCAATCCATTCTTTGTCATCTATCTCTATGATTGTTCTTGCTGGAGGATATAAAGTGAATTTCTTAGTTGAATTACCATCAGAATTGTACATGTCATCAGATCTACAGCTAATGAAAGCATCAGCGGTAGCCAACCAAGGTCTTCCTAATATGGGTGGGTGTCCTCCTAGATTATTCTTAGGAGTTAAGATCATAAAATCAACAAGGTACTCCCAAGAAATAAGGACGCTGAGATATCTTCTAACACACCATATGGCTTGATTACAGATCTATCTACTAATTGCAATAATGCAGGTGTATAAAGAAGATTAGAAATATTGAGCTATTCCATGGTTTGTTTGCTCATGATATTTATTTCCGCTCCTAAATCAATCAATGTATTTGGAATTTCAACTCCATTGATATGTGTTTTTACAACTGGAATTCCTGGATCTAAATATTTTTGAATGGCAATTTTTCCCATCATTATGTCTGTTATTTTTCCTACAAACTGAATTCTTTTTATTTCTTTTGTTTTTCTTCCCAGCTTCTTCATGCTCAAATCCTTTATTGTTTTAGCTAAAATTGGAATTTCCTTGATGGCTTGTAACAAATGGATTTTGACACAAAAATTTTTCAATTCATCTAGAAAATCATAATTAGGCAACACAATATGCTTTTCTACCCCTCTATCAACTTGTAATCTTTTAGGAAAATGAGGTGTAGAAGTAGATATTGATGGTTGCTCTATGGTAGGAATTGAGTTTATTGGTTCTCTTTGTTTTTCATTTTCAGAATTTTGGTTTTGAAGAGATGTTTCTTCTTCAAAACTTTTATTGGGTTATAGAGAATCTTCCTCAGAATTGTTTTGTTCTTGAATGACTACAGGAGGATTTTTCTTTTCTAATATCCTACTAGATCTAAGTTGGACATCATTTAGATCCAGAGGAGTAATCATATATGTTGGAAATTGTTGTCCTTCTATCATGTAAGCATTCTGAGGATTTTTATTGTTGGGGTTTGGTAATGGTTGGGCAGGTAACTAATTTGGTCTCTGAGGGAATGGTAGAGAGAGTTGTGGATTTTGGTTTTGGTTTTGGAGTTGGGGTTGTTGACTTTGTTGAGGATTTTGTTGAGGAGGATAATTTGTATATGATGGAGGATATTGATAGTATTCATAGAATCTTCCATAGGGATTTTTCATTCCTTGAGCCCATGGTTGAGATTGAGATTGAGGCCAAGGCTGTTGCCAAGAATTCCAGTTTGGTGGGGGTTGAGTATACATTTGGTTATTAAAACCTTGAGTTTGTGGCCCCTGCCATGGTCTTCTAGAGACAAAGAAAAGAGATTTGGTTGGATTTGAAGTTGTTTCTTCTTGAAAAACAACCTTAAGACCAGGAATTGAAAGAAAACTCTTAGTCTCATGACTTTCTAAACAAATCATATAGGTCCCTATGAATTTTGGATCAAGAGGACATTCTCTTAAAGCATGATTCTTTCTGCATTTGGGACAGAAAATAGCTAAAGCATCAGTCTCGACTTTCTGCTTGTTTTTTAATTTAAGGGTGTCTATCTATTCACTAAGACTCCCTAAAATGTCTGTTTTAAATTCATCAAGCATGTTTCCAATTTCTACCCTACTCATTGTTCCGGTTACAGATTTATTTACCCTAGCAAGAGCAGGATCTCTTAAACCCTTCCTAGTTTTTGATTTTCCTCTTGAGAGATGAATACATAATTCCCCAATGTCAGGTAATGGGATTTGAGAGATGTCCCCTTTCCCCATCATGTTAAGGATATCTATCCACTCATCTCTAATGGTTTTTAAAAAAAGAGCTTTTAAAGTGTCTTGATCTAAGTTTTCCATTTTTTCTCTTTTTATGTTATAGTTGAATCTTTCAAGTAAATGCTCCAATTTTTCATCCTCTCTTTGCATCATTTTAAACAATTCTTCCTTGTGATTAATAGGTATGAAATAATCCAAATACATTTCTAGAAATGCTCTTTTCATATCATTCCATGTCCTAATAGACCTAGTGATTAGACTCATGAACCATTTTAGGGCTGCTCCCTTCAATGTTGAAGGAAATAATTTGAGTTTTTGAGAGTCTTGTGAATAATCATAAGTTCTGCACAAGACTTCAAATTCAAATAAAAAGGTTTCAGGGTCTTCAATTTTCAATCCATGAAAGTTTGGGAGGACAGAAGGTGAGATATTTTTCATGGTGGAATTTGTATCTTCATCAATTATAGGGAATCCAAAAGAACTCTCAATTACCCTATTTCTTCTTCCTCCTCCTACATTTCCTCTACCTCTTCCTCTATCTCCTCCTTTACCTCTACCTCTATCTCCTCCTCCAAATATTACATTTTCTCCATTTAGAATTTATCCTTCTCCTCTTCCTGCCATTATAGATTCTTCAGAGCTAATATGAGAGTCAACTTGTAAGGTTAACTGCTCTTCCTCTGGTTCTTCTATCAATGGTATGTTGAAGAAAGGTTCTTCTTCTTCCTCTCCACTAGGAATTTCTAACTCTTCAGCCAAAATGTGTCCTCCTGTGGAGGTGAAAAAGGTTACTCCTTCTGTTGGAGACCTAGGATCTTCTTCTTCTAAGACTTCCTCAGTAGATGAAGTAGGGGATCCTCCTAATTGGATTTCTGACCTTAAACTTCAGGGAGTCTATGGCTAGTGAATATGGAATATGAGTTTGATATGGAGGTGTATCACTTCTTAGTCTTGGTGGAGTGAGTGGTGTTGTAGGAATTAAACTTCTACCTCTAGCTATGAATCCGCCCCTAGAGTCTCTTTCTCTATGCATATCATTTTTTAGATGCAGGAAATGAGGTTACCTAATTACACTTCCCTGGAAATGACGCCAAAATGTTTAGTCAATTTAATGTCTTAAATTGCTTTCATTAATTATCAACTAGGGCTAGTAAGCTAATGGTGTGGTGCACTGTATGTGCTTAGTTAAGCTATTTCTTACTTTGTTGTTTTGTATTTTATATTGTTTTGGGGGGTTTTTGTTCTTTGATGTCTAAGAATGTTTACTCTAGAACTATGAAAAATATTTAAATGAATATAATGAATTTTAATAAGGAAGAAAAGGAAGTGTTCCTAAGTTAGTCTAATTCTCATAAAAAGAAACCAGGAACTGTTGGCTAGTTAAGACCTAATTTGGAAAACAGAGCATGTATTTTATCTTATCATTAGTTCTGTTCCATGGATCTAATTCTAAAACTAAGATGAAAACTGCAGTGTTTGTATTAAATAAAAACAGAAAATGAAACAACTAATGTACCTCTGGTTACTTTAGCATTCAATTATGAGGTATGACCTTATTGATATGATGTTAAGTAACTGCTTGCACTTTAACTTCTAATGTCCTAGAACGGTAAGCAAAGAATGCAATGAAAACATCTAATGTATACTCAGTTACTTCCAATATTCAATTATGAAGTGTGATCTTCTTGAGATAGTGTTAAGTAACCAATTACACCTTAATGGACTAGAAAACTAAGTAAAGTATGCAAAAAGGTAACTCAGTAATTGCACTCATTAAACATTCAACCATTCAATCTTAAAACACGATTAAATCAATTTCTTTTAGAATGATCTTTAGGAATATCAATGATTATAATTAACTGAAGATCTGAAAGCAAAATATGAAAACATGTAAGACTAACTAAAAACAACCAAGTGTATATTTGAATTTTCTGCAACATTCAATGTGAAGTGTAAATTTCTTGAGATGCTATGTGAGAATTCAACTATGCCTTAGTCTCTAAGTTCCTAGAAAGCAAATAACAATGTGCAAAGTAAATTCAGCCATTGTATGAATTATACATTTAACCATTTAGTTTATGATCATCATATTGAAATGGCTTTTGAAAACATCTGTTGACACAGTTAATTGAAAATTCTGTCTAAGGAAATAAATGACAAAACAGTAAGGAAACTAGGCAACTATATAATCTTATTATTCCAATCTTAATTTGATTTTGAAAACATAGTTATATATCTTCACCAAATATCTTAGAAGAACAAGGCTGCACAATTGTGATTTAATATTATGATATTGACAAAAACCATGGAATGAACATCAATCTAATTAGAAAACAGATTTGCTGAAAATAGAGTAATGAAAATTGAACTAAAACAACAAAGGAAAAACCTCCTCCAATGCAGGGGCCCTCTGCAATTGATTCGGCTAAACTACTAGCTGGTTAAAGATGCGCTTAAACAGTCATTGGCAACATGAACTTGGTATTAAGATAAAATGAATTATGAATACAGAATATCAGCAAAAATCTTGAACTTAACACTTAAAATCTAAACTATCTTCTCGGCCTTTTACAACCGATATTTAAAGGAAAATACATAACAGTTTGTGAGATAAACTTGCTACAAGTGGCTAGTTCAAATTATAATTGCAAATAGGACTGTTGGGCTCTTGATTTTATATGGAGAGAAAATCAAGAGTCCTACTGCTTTCAGATAACGTGCTTTGACTCCATCTTTGACCATAATATTAGGTTCGCCTTTCTGTCGATCTGGACCGAGTGAATAGGATAGAATCCATGTAGAAATGATTCTAGAAACACCCATGTGGCCCAATTCTTCATTTGACACCTGGAACCTGCCAAACCATGAGAGTAGCTACAGAATCCATAGTTAGCTGCAGAACAGGCTGCATTCTGTAGCTAAATTGCAAAAATCTATCCAAATAGCAAGAACATGAAAATATAATATGGGAATCATTTTGATGCATCCTTAAGACAAAACCTAGCATTTATCATTGATTGGGGTCTGTGATATTATGAGAATGTGATAGAAAGAGGTGAAAAAAACTGTCAAGGAGAGGGTCATTCTGAGGTTCAACAAGTGTATAATAGTATTGATAGCAAAGCAGGAGACTCAATGCAGAGTCAAAAATAATGTTGATTCTTTAGTAGACAGTGTAGAGGCTAGTAGAAATCAGATACTCATGAGAAAAATGCAACACAAATACGCAGTTGATTCAATATTTCATATGCTTCTTAGTTGTAGTAGTTGCAGTAGCAGCAACAACAGATGAGAGGGATTTGTAGTGCAGATGCAGAGTTGGCAGTAGTATAGAAGTGTCAACAACAACACAGATGCAACATCAAAGTTGCGCAGTGGTTGGTGGGAAGTGGCAGGTAGTCACAATGGCCATAAATCAACAAAGGGTGATATAGAGACAGGGTGTTGGAGTAATTCAACACTAGAACACCTTCCTCACTAAGAGGGAGTGTTAGTTTTTGTAGCATCGAAGGTGTTCTAGTCTCGAAAATTTGTGGAGAGGCCAACACACATGATTTCTCCAAAACCCAGAAATAGTTTTTGGAAATTCAACCTAGAGATAGCTTAATTAAATTAATTGACTGTAATTAAAATTTTCTTAAGTATAACTTAGGAAAAAGGGTTAATTAATAGGAATTAATTAGGAAAGGTGTGAATTATCTAGAATCTCACAAATCGACTTAGACATAATCTAAACCATTAATTAAGATTTAATCTTGGCCCTTGGAGTTTGAACTAGAGATTATAATAAGAATTCGATGGGTAGACAGAGAATACACTTTGGAGAACTCTTGAACGTGAGAAGCACTTGAGAGTGTGAGACCAGTTGTAGATACTCAGTGATCTAGAAATATTGATTCTCCAATGTAGGTGATTTAGTAGGAGTGATCAAGTTAGAGATCGAGTAGCAAAGTGTCATAGGCACAAAGACAGGATCCATAAGAGGATTTCTAGATCTGGAAGAGGCATAAGCGAGTGATTGAAGTATTCTACAATGCAACTAGCCCAGATCAACTGCAAGGGTCACGTGGAATTATCTAATGGGTCATATTTATGGTCGCGCGGGTTTTCCTAGCACAACCATGTGGATAAATCAAAATCCACAAGGGCTTGCGCAGAGATTGGATGACTAGTTTTCAGAGGGAAACAAAGGTCAAGGTTTGTTGTTGGAGGGAGATAACCTTCTCTCTCTTTCTCTCTCTCTCTCTCTCTCTCTCTCTCTCTATATATATATATTAATTAATTAATTTTATTTTATTTTATTTTTTTTAGATCTTGTTTTTTGGATAGATAGTCGGACTTCCAAAAATTGTACTCATATTTTCACTACTGCATAATAAAATAAACCCTCGATTGCTGCATCGGTTTTCCCACATTGAGTTTTTTCGGGGACTTTTTTTCCAAAAAGAACTGTGTCATTTTTATGTGCATGCTAGCATTTCTTAGTTCATATTTTGTTTATGTAGTATTTTATTTTTTGTGGTGAATAAATTGCAGTGTGATTAGTTTGGTATTAATCATAAAATTAATAAATTGTTAATCAGTTAGGAGAATTAATTCAAGTTGTTGTGTTTCAAGGGAATTTTCACAGGTTATAGCATATAATTCCACCCACTCTTCATCGCTCATATTGTTAAGTTTATTCCTCCTTCTATATAACACCTTATGAAACCCTTTTTATACTAACAAATCTCACCTTTTTTCTTTTTACATAAGAGGTAGTAAGCAAGGATCTAAAAAGACAAGATTACAATATTGCATATACCCTTCAAAGCAGATTGCTTTTGAGACTATGAAATTTTTTTTTATTGACTTCTAGAAATCAGATGTCTTAAGATAGGCAAAAGATACCAACAATACATAGTACATAATTGAGACTATATCCATAAGAAACAAAATTTGATGAATGCCATAGACCTGTTACTTGGGATACATGGCCAAGGAGTTGAAGAAGACTGAGGTGGCGCAGAAGATTCCCTGACATGGGACACACAGTGACATGAGTGCATAACTAGAGAGTCCCATGATTATATTTTTTCAATTTAACAGTTACAACATCTAAAACATCAACTTGTCTTTTAAATGTATATGGAAGGATAATGAAACCTCAATGCCATTGCTTGATGATGTGTATAGGGCCTTAAGCTTCTAAAATATTCCTACAAGGTCTAGTTGAATTTCTTACAGATTTTATTCATGCTAACAAAGTACAGAACGAGTGTTGTATAGCTCCTTAAAATCCATAGGACCATAGCTTCCTTTGGGTCCTTTGCTTTCTTTTTCTAGTGAAAAAAAATGGAACCATCACCATGCTTTGAGCCCGAATTAAACTACATAATGATGACGTGCAATAACCCACTATGGCTACATGTGAATAGATTGGATCACATTATTCCTGTAATGGATTAGATGAAATCCATGAGTGCAATGTGTATGAGTACCTGGAGTGGGAAGATGATTTCATATGCACTTAATGTTGCTTGCAAACTCTTGATGTTTATGTATGTCAAATTGACACTTGGATTGGTGGTAATATTATGGAATAGTTACACTAATACATTGGTCATTAAATATAAGACACCCCTTCAGATCTAAGTGGAATTCCAAGTTAGCTTGGGATTCAACCACTTGGTTGTTATTTCACGAGATGTGGAACCATTCTATTTGGCATTTCATTGTGGCAATTGGATAATGGGATATTGGATGATGGCTTCCAATCTGAGATCCTTTGCATGAGTCTTCTATTACAAATGTTGAATAATTATCATGGAATTACCAAAGATAATATGATGTTTGGGATGAAATGAATATGATACCAACTTAGATCCATCTAACATCAGATCTATCATGCACCGAGAGAGATCAAAGCCCTAGCTACTAGCTACTACACTATCTCAACTGCTACTAGCTACTACACTATCTACTATGTAAGAGATTATCCCATTATATCTAGAGTTGACTTCTATATTGGATATGGAAATAATTGTTCAAAATGAATCAACAAAAGACCTAAAAAAATGTCAAACTGAAAACATATTGTCCTGGAATCTCTATATATATGTATGGAATTTCTGAATATTAAGAAAAAGCATAACTCAATGGTAATATTGGAACTGGTTTCAGATACAACTCATACTAGAAAAACAATAAAAGATATGAAAACATGCCATAAATCCATAAAACCATAAAATATACCAGACAATCACAAGCAAATACGACAGTATAAAGGTTGTCG
The DNA here is from genome assembly GCA_034641835.2 of Pinus albicaulis. Taxonomy (NCBI): domain Eukaryota; kingdom Viridiplantae; phylum Streptophyta; class Pinopsida; order Pinales; family Pinaceae; genus Pinus; species Pinus albicaulis. The sequence continues at coordinate 874,852,773 of CM076569.1, read as the reverse complement.
TAAGGGGAATAAACATAAACGTAGGAAGGACTTGCCTGAAAACATGTTTTTCTCGCTTCTCGTGTTCCTTTCCAATCAATAATGACTAGTGCTTCACAAGAACATCAATAATTACGATTGACCTAAAACATGGAGAGTAAATCCCATCACCCATTGAAACAAAATATTTAAAACAAAAGTACAACCTGTGTAGTTAGCCACGCCTTTGTGAATAATGTGTATTAATTGGACCTACAATTGTACATAAACAAAATTTTTAGTCAACGAAGTTGAATTTAAGAAGCCATTCCATATCCTTATGAAACGAAGGAAGGACTTGCAAAGAGGCAGAGCCATGCATGTGATATGTTAGAATTGTGAATGAAATTGGCAGAAATCTATAATATGGCTAGGGGAAAGTTTTGGAACCTTGAATGAGAACCTAACTTTATAGGTTCTGACCATTTCCAAGCAACAATCATTATGAATCTACATGGTGCTTAACAAAATCCCTTTGGAAGCTAGTTTTGTTTTTTTGAAATCATTCTTGTTTGACTCAACAAAAAATTATGAGACTTCTCAAGCATTCTTGAGTCTTAGTTTGGATGAGTACTAAACTCATACTTGGCCCTAAAATCACCACTCACCATATACTCAACCAATACTTGTTAGACTCATCCAATATCTCCAAACAATATTTTGAGATTTTGTTGGATTAGCATTTGTTGTCTTTTCCAAGTCTATATTGACTAATTTTCAAGTCACAATGTTTTTCCAAGTCCTAGGCTAGTTGATTCTTGATTGAGTTTGAGTGTGACAACTTTTCTGTAATTATGGATAAATCAAGTAAGCAACTACATTAAATATATTTTATATAGTAGACGGTTATATTAAACATTTTGTTCTTGTTTTCATGGTAAATATATCGTTATTCAATCAAATATGAAACTTGTCCGAGGTTAACAAGTGAGGACAATTGTAGGAGATATGCAATGGTGGAGAAGGTATTTAAGGTATATGTCTATCCTAATGGAGAGGAGAACCATTTTCATGAGGGTCTCATGATTTTCATATATGCATAAGAAGGATGGTTTATGAAATAGATGAAAGAGAATAATTTTTTTGGTACAAGGGACTTCAGGAAAGGTCATGCATATTACATGCCCTAAAGTATGAGATAAGAAGAGGAATTCTTGCACTGGAATAACATAACATGCCAAAATTATCATTGTATATAAGAGATTATGTGAACATGATTGCTTCTAAATACCCATTTTGGAATAGAACCCACAGGCGACGTCACTTTTTGTTACCTGTCATGATAGGGTGAGTGCCATCTATTTATGAAACTATTAAGATTTCTATAAATAGGAATGAAATATTTTATTTATATTTACTGGAACCTATGTGGGCATATGAATACATTGCAAATGAAAGAAATTAAATGCACAACTTCCATTTCAATTACCTCAAATATATCATAGCTATTGCAGTTATTTTATTTTAAATATTTCTTAACTATTATTTATGAGGTATACATCAGTTGATTTGAGTGAAGTTTAATCCCCACTGGGTCTCAGGTTCAAACATCATGGGGAGGGGTTGAGGATGGAAGCCATTTTTGAAGGAATTAAGCTATTCCAATAAGTGTCCAATATTTATTGAGCTTACAACCATCCCACTTTTGGTTAGATTGTTTAGAGCTTGCCTCAGCCTAGGCTCTAAGACTAATTTAAAAAAAGACAAAAATAAATCTTAATTGTTGTACTTATTTTATGGTGTTTTAAAATTATTTAATGTAAGATTATAAAAGTCTATTTGTTTTGTCTATGTTCCTTGTCAAATAATAGAAATATGTAAGTACTCTATTTATTTTGTTTCTACTTCTTACATGGTAGGTAAAATGACTATATTCTATAACAATGTATATCTTATTAGCTCAAAAGGATTTTTTTTTGTATGTTGAAGAATGAAAAAACTTTCTTGTAGGGGCGCTACACAAAAAAAGAGCATCATGAACTCAAATTTAATTCCATAAAATTTAATTGCAATGTTGACCTATCTTAGGGCTACATTATATCAAGAACGGATGGTGCTCTTCCTAAAACTGGCCTAAAGTGTTTATAGCAGTCACCTCATGGTCTTGGGGGTTTCATGTAATAAAGGGGTCCATTCTTGCATTTTTTGTTGGAGGTAATCATGGTAGGGCAAGGACAGTTCTATTCAAATATTGGAAAAACAAGGATCCTCACATGAATATCTATGAGAACTTACCTCCAGAAATAGAAAATAACAATTTGACATAAATCATGTGAAGGAGAGTTAATATTACCTTTGTCCCATGAGATATGAAGTAAGCTATCCAAGGCTAGTGAATGAAAATTACTATGACTACATCCATATGATAATAACAAAGCATTTTTTTCTCTTTTCGAGCAAGGTACTCAACTGTGAATCCTTCTCAATAACAGTTATAGAGAATGACACACCAAATTTGAAGACCATTACTTTGGGAATTTCCGAGAGAAGGTACATGTCCATGCATATTAGACTTAGTAAAGTTGGAAGGAATTTCTTATGGCACATGAAGTCTCCATAGAGATATGAAATATTTCTTATGATTCCATTCAATCTAGAAAATTAAACTGCATGAAATTTATTTTATAAATGAATTGGATGAAAGGAGAAACCCAAAGTAACATCAACTTGTTTTCCTTCTCTATATTTTCACTCTAGCTTGAAGCAATGATGCTCTAAGTTCAAAACTAGGAAGGTTTTCTCCCTCTACTAAGAAAATTCAATGGGGTTTTAAAATTTAGGTACAAATTAGGGTTGAGTTTAATAGAATAGGTGTCATAACTCATCACATAATTCTTTAAAGGGTGTTAGCTCAATCGAAGAGCACCTTCCTTATACGCAGAAGGTAGATGGTTCGATTCCACTGTGCCCTAAAATGAGTTAATGAATGATACTGTAGTTAATTTTTAACTATAATAATGCTTGTGTTATATATTGTCTGAATAGAGGAAAATTTTTAAGACAATAATTTGATACAATGGCTTAAAGATAATATTTAAGACAATGCACAATTTTTTTTTTGTCTAAAGTTAAGACAATGTACCCAAAAATGGTCTCAACTATTGTCTTAAAACCCCCGTCTATGATGTAGTGCATTACCTTCATCATTCAATCCTAAAGTTAGAAAAAAAATCAGATATGCATGATGGATTTCCTTTTTCAATGAAAATACCATTGTTTTCAAGATTTATAGAATCTTGTAATGATTACAGGTTGACTTGTATCATGTTTATTTTGATCTAAATTGCAGTGGAAATTGGCTTTAGGACAAGGACTTAGATTATTCCAAGCACATCTAGTCCCTTTCCCCTTAATTCTCAAGTCTTCACCAACAACCTCACCATCCTTGGTCTTGTATTCAACTTCAAATATTCATATTTTACTTTGATAATTTTTCATCAGTCATGCTTAACATATGTGGTTTTAAGGTTAGACTCTTTTATACACATGTTCATCTCATAGTGAATAAGGTAACTTGAGGTAATATTGTCCTAATATTTCTGATTTATTGAAGATACGGTAAATTCATATTAAAATCAATCACTATAAGTTTGTTTCCACTCATCATATGTTGTTTTGAAATGTTGTGATCACTAACTTTGTCTTTATCAAGACCTATCCTATAATATCCAACATTTTCCCCTTGTAATCGGAAAATATGTTAATTGGGATTTTGCATTTGCAAAAAAAAAGTGAAAAAGGTGGTTATGTTTATCCCCAATGGCATCCATGGGGGATGTTTAGTGTTTCCCAAGTATAGTATAAAACTTCTTAGGAACATTAACCCCACATTGATTTCAATGTTTAAGTTTGCTAGTTCTAGGTTGGAATTTGGTGTGTCCTCTATTGCATGACCATATCCAATAGTGAATTGTTAATCTCTCCTTCTTACTCTTAAATTTTCTAAATCACTCTTAAAATGCTCAACCCAATGTGCTAGTGAAATAAACTTTCCATAAGATTTAGAATAGTGATAATAAGATTTAAAATAGTAATGATAATTCCCAACAAGAATATGAACATATGTTCATAGGAATCTGCTTAGGAGCATGAAGATGTTCTTAAGAATACCTACATGGTGTTAAATGAAAATCTTAGTGACAATTTAAGGGATAAATACGCTTGAGAATTAGGCGCATGAAAGAATGTGTATTTTGTGAGAATAAAAGTAAAGTCTTAATTAAATATGAAAATATGTTCTTCAACATCATATTGTACCTCCCCTCCCCCAATACTTAAGTAAAGTTCTCTGTTCCCATGCAACAATTGATAAGAGTGGTTTTTTCCAAAAAAATGATATATAAGTCACTAAATTTTTAATTCTTAGTTTTAATTAAAACATTTAAATCTATATTTTATAAATTATAATTACATAAATAACTAAAAATGTACCATTAATGTTATTTAAGTTAATTATTTTCTACAAATTTTAATTACCGATATTTAATAGTGTATACATTAAAGATGGAAAATCTCATTTAAATTAATGTATTATTAAATGTCATTATATAAGTATTGATGGGTTTTTCCGCAGTGCATGAATTATATTAGATATCATGTTTGGGATTCAACTGATTTAAGTAATTCATTCATCCATGAGCATTTCCATGAGAAGTAGTCGTAACTGACTAATTTCTCATGATTTTTTAATAGTCCACTTAGCACTCTTGGTTACCGCGATGGGTGACCTCCAGGGAAGTCTTGGTTTTTTGAATAATCCACTTAGTACTCCTAGTTACCGGGATGGGTGACCTCTAGGGAAGCTCTGGTTACTGGGTGTAAGCCCCGGAAGTGATGATTGACGCTATGTGATTCATTTCACTAGTTTCAATCCCACTTCTTCACCCCTTTGAGCATCACCCGATGCAATGAGTGCTAAGTGGACTATACAAAAATCATGAGAAATTAGTGAGTTACGACTACCTCTCATGGAAATGGTCATAGATGAATGACTTACTTAATATAGTTAAATCCCAAAATATGATATCTAATATGTTATTATAGATTAAATTTAAATTTTTATTATCATTAATATAATTAAAAAAAACTATATATATATTTTTTTAAATTTAGAAAAACAAATTTATTTATATTCTAAAAATTAATAAATTTACATATATATATATATATATATATATATTATTAAATTAATGATTGCCTGCGTGCAATAATTAACATTTCTTTGAGGAGGAGATGAAGCAATTAACAGTTGGGAGACAAAACATGGGAACAAGCTATAGACAAGTGGTTAAAAAGTCATAGTGTTTTGTTGAGTTAAATGTAGCTATCAGTCATGTGGAAGAGGAATGTACTATTTTGAAGTCATAGAAAGTTAAAGTTAGCTGTGAGAGCTACGATTAACATGAACTATTTTGAATCAAAATCAAGGAATTCCTTACTACCTCTAAAGAAATGATATGTTGTGATGGAGATCTTACAGAGAGAAACTACTAGAATAAGGCAATGCATCCTAGAATTTTTTTATGAATAATTCCAGATATAAATATGCTCGATAGTTTTACGTCTCTATCAATAATTATCGTACTATAGAGGATAATTCATAAAGCATAAATCCATCGAACATCTCTATACCAAACTTCGGCTTGTCATGGGTGCTTAAACTCAGAAAGTTCGATTGCTATTATTAGTTGTTAAATTTTTTATAAGCGATTTTAGCTATCAGAAATTTGCTTTTTCGGGGAATAGGATATCGAATGGCTTCTTAAATTCACGAATTTTGTCTAACAGTTTTATCTATATACAAATCCAAGTCCAATTAATACACATGATTCACTAAGGAGTCGCTAATTACATAGACTGTACTTTTGTTTTAAATATTGTGTTTCGATGGGTGATGGGATTTACTCTACATCGATCATAATTACTGATGTTCTTGCAAAGCACTTGTCATTATTGATGGGAAAGGAACACGAGAAGTGAGAAAAACATTTTTTTAAGGCAATTCCTTCCTACGTTTCTGTTTATTCTCCTTATGACATCTTTTATAATGTTGTATTTGCATGTGATTGTCTGGTCTATTTTATGGTTTTATGGAGTTCTGACATGTCATCATAGTTTTTATTGTTATGTTAGTGTGATTTGTACTTGAAACCACTTCCATTAATATCATTGAGTTATGCTTTTTCTTAATATTAATAAATTCTAGACCTATATATAGAAATTCCAGGACAATTTGTTTTGAGTTTGACATCGTTTTAGGTCTTGTGTTGAGTCATTTTGAACAATCATTTCCATATCCAATATAGAAGTCAACTTTAGATATAATGGGATAATCTCTTATATAGTAGACAGTGTAGTAGCTAGGAGCATTTAGACTCAGGTGACAAATGCATTATACTGATCATAGTTGATTCAATTTGTTTTTTTGGATAATTTTTAATTTCAGATGTTGTAGTAGCAACAACACTTTAGAAGTTTTGCACACAGAATATTGAAAATAGAAATAAGAAATATTGAAAATGACACCAAGAGAGATTCTAATTTAATTTTCTCTTGAATTAAATAAGAAGAAAATTGTAATTCCACATCACATGACAACTTGTACTAGTTAAATAAGTTAGTTTGACTTAGTTGGTTCAGTTAATTCAAGTTGAGAGTCTAACTTGAGTTATGTAGAGTGGTTCCTACTTTTTAGGAGCCATTGTTGAGTTTATTTTGAGTTGTAATTAATTAATTCAGTTTATTTGAGTTAAAGTTAGTTTAACTAGTTCCAATTGTTGGAGGAACTAGTGAGAGGTCTTGTAGTGAGTTATACACTCAATGATCAATCACCTAACTAATGATTCAACCATAAATAACTCATGCATGTTAGAATTGAGAGTTAAATATTTGAGATTGGAGTTCAAGGACAATTTATTATCAGTTGTATAATTATCCGAACTATATAGATGGTGCATGCAGTCAAAGGAATATCCTAAAGGAAATGCACAATCTAATGGAGAAAAATTCCTATTAAATAGGGGCTTAATTCCTCATTGAACAACACAAGGAAGTAAGAGCTTGGAAGGCTAGGAAATTGGCTAAGTGTTGGCCAGAGTTAGTTTAGGAACCAGTGAGACAGATAGAGATGGTGCATAGGTTTCTTAGGCTTAAGAAAAGCATTATAATCTTCTCTTATTTTCTGACTAATTCAATATATAGATATAGGGGGTTTTAGTAGTGGCTTTCCCTGGGAATTCATTGTGTAATGCTTGGATTGAATTATTTCTCTTCTATTCTTTTTGTTTTCGCAATCATTTAAATTGGTTTCCGTAATTGGTAGAGTAGATTCAAGTTTATTGTTTTAGCAAATTACAATTAGCAGTTTGAATATATAAGGATTTTCTACATTTTGGAATTTTAGGTGGATTTTTGGCTAGTATTCGACCTTTAAAAACCCATGTGGCACTTCAATTGTGCAGAGTTCACTTATCAAACTTGTGATTTTATTGAAACCCTGCCAGGTTCTAGACTAAATTAGATCATAAAATCCAATTTTTTTAATCCATTTTTTTTTTCAAAAAGTCGCACTTAAAGACAACTCGTTTGTTTTTATTAACTTCACATAATCCACCATATCATGCATTTATTTCTCGAAATTGTAAGTGCTTTCCCTCGTGCTTTAACATAACATAATAATGAGAATTTTTTAATCTAATCACAACATCAATTTACAAAACAACCTCACATCCATATTCATAACACATGGATATATGTACAACTACTATTATCCTATGCAATTTACATTGTATCTAGTTCATTGCATGTGGGAAATCAACATGGCATATCCTTTCAAAGCATATATTTTATTTAAACAATTTGGGGGCAAATGATCAAAGTATACATGGATTCTGAATGCAATTGCACAAGACTTATTAGACTCTCTCTCTCTCTCTCTCTCTCTCTCTCTCTCTCTCTATATATATATATATATATATATATATATATATATGATGGTACATATATTGTTAGACATATCACAAGTGGAATATACAATGATAACATCCACATTTAATTACATATAGTGTAGGACATATATATTGTTGGTATTTAGAGTGTAAAAATATTGAAAGTGGAGAAGTAATAAGAAGATTTATAATAACACACAACACAAAATTTATGTTGTAAAACCTTGACAATTTATCAAGGAAACATCTACAGAGCAAGGTAAGATATTTTGTTGAATGAGACGAATTTTTCAACCAAACTCACAATCTATTCAATTCCCAGGCTTCATAGAGATATTGAAGTAGGAATCATTACATTCATTATGAAAACTATCATCGGTTCCGTAATCCAACATCATTAGAATGGCTATAAAATTTTATTTTAAAATTTTATTTATGATTTTACATCTTCTTTTAACTAGTTGTTGTCACATTCTAACAACCTCCACCTTGCAAATAATTTACCTGATACCTTGCCCAAGTCCATTCATCACCTCTTCTATAAGCTAAGAGAATTCAAACACCAATGTATCTTTTCTAACAACACTGGTTTGGTAAACATGTTTCTAGATCTTTCTTGAGTGTGGACCCTTTTAAGATCTACACCACCTCCATCAATAACTTGCCTTACAAAATGATACTTAATATTAAGATACTTACTATCACTATGACAAGCTAGATTTGTATCCAAATGAATAACACTTTGAGTATCACATAATACATTTCCATTTTTATGTGTTCTTCTAATATCACCTAAAAGACCCCTCAAACAAATTTCCTTCTTGCAATCATGTAAGACAACGATATATTCTACCTTTGTAGTAGATAAATCAATTGTTTCTTGAAGCTTTGACATCCAAGTAATTGATCTGAAAGGACTGTATTAGTTTGTTGTGCTAAGTGTATTTTCAGTTACAAAACATGTACATATTTTTCTCCATTTGTTTTCTTAAGGAATGAGGAATTTAACCATGAAACATAGATGAAATTGTGAATTTTAAGCATGTAAATAAGCCTAAATAACACTGAACAACAATGTATAACAGAGAAATAAAATCACACATAAGATTTACACAACAGGCATGATGAAGTAGTTCACCCTTCCTGGGCTACATCTGCTAGTCCAGCTCCCTATGCTCAAATTAGTCTAGGTAGACTCTTGTTTCACCCAAATTGGTCGAAAATTGACTTCACTAGGATTTTGCCCAATGTCCCCTACAAAACCTGCACTAAAATTGGAGGACTGCACTTAGATGTAGTTAAAAGTGGCACATTTCTGCAAAGTTTGGTGGCACACCTATATATCCGCTAGTATAAACTGTGAGAGTTAATGCTAAGGGGAGGGGGTGGCCACATGCCAACCCCCGAACCCCCGCGGTTTTCATAACCACCGAGCGAAACTCCGCGAAGACTGGGGTTACAATAGTTTTACAACTCGTGTTAAAGGTGGGGTTAAATGGGATCCACGTTGGACTAACCACCAGGATAAAGTTTAAACAACCTGCATGTGATATCGTTACAGAGTTTAAACGCGCTGCTGGGTGTTACGGTTTCCATAACCATTGAGCCTTTGCAGTTGATGCTGCGGATTTTCACGTATCATGTGAATGCAATTTGTGGACTGTTGGCAGTCTCCCCCCCCCCTAAATGACATCATTGTAAAACATAAAATGGTGTGGCGCCTTTAGTGGGTAAGAAAAACCTGATAGCAGAGATGGTTGAAGAATTATGCACGCTTGCAAGTCACGAGGTTGAACCCCCCGGACCTATAAAAATTTTACATAAACAGACAGGGGCCATGTGGTTGCCTTAGGGTTGGCCATGTGTCACCCAACCATTGGCTTAAAATAAATCAAACGTACACACATCCAATGACCTAGAAGGCGCCACATGTCAAGATCTCGTTGGCCTAGAGAAAATAGAATATTCCCAAAATATTTCCCTTTTGCTGACAGGGCATCCCAGTCAACCCTATCACAATTTTAGCTGTTTGGGAAATTGATCAGAACACGATATCTCCCTCATATGACATCAGTTTTTTGAACCGTTTGCGGTGCCAGAATTAGAACGACGAGATCTACCTGGTCGCTCAATTTTGGTACAGTTTCTAGCATTTTTAGTTTTGAGAAAAAATCATGAACTGTTGATCACACCCCCCCATTGGGAAGCTTTTGGACCCCAAAATACTTTGATTACCTATTTAGTAGATGAAAGTATATCTCCCCTCTTAGAATCTCTTGTCCTTCTGTCAAGAATGGTATCCTCTTTGAGCTCATCCAGAAATTCTGGCAAGAAATATTCAATAGAAGGTAGCTGAACATCACTTCCTTGATCATCGATCAAAGGTGGCTCATACAAACGTAAGTTTTCAACATTGACAACTGAATACATTTGCATATATGAAGGCAAGTCAAGTTGAAATGCATTGTTACCAACTTGCTTTATGATCTTGAATGGACCATAGCGAATGGGCTTGAGCTTTTCACCTTCTCCTTGCATCTTTTCTTTGCTTATGTGCAACCATACCTCATCTTCTTCTTAAAACTTGTGATCAACTCTAAGTTTGTCATGCCTCTCCTTGTATTTTCTTTGACTCTTCTCAAGTTGTTCTTCAACTTGTTGATGAATAATCTGAATTTTCTCAATGAACCTTCGAGCCTTGTCAATATCACTATTCCCATCAATTGCAACATCCTTCTCAAAGATGAAGTCTAATGGCGATTTCAGAAAATACCCAAAGCATGCTTCAAAAGGTGAAGTATTTGTAGAAGAGTGCTTTGCCCAGTTGTAAGCATGCTGAATTTAATGTAGTTGTTCATCCCACAACTTGGGATGTTTGGTGCAATATCCTCTCAATAGATGCACAACGGTTCTTTTCACCACCTCGGTTTGGCCATCAGTTTGCAGATGAAAAGTAATACTATTTTTCAACTTTGTTTCCATCATCTTTCAAAGATTGGACCAAAAATTCCCAATGAACTTGGACTTCGTGTCACTAACAATAGAATTTGGCAATCCATAATGAACCCATACATGTTGAAAATAAAGTTTAGTACTTTTTCCAACAGTTATGGTTTTCTTACATGGCATAAGTATACACATTTCACTGAATCTATTCATAACTACATAAAGATAATCAGATTGTTTTCTTGACATAGGTAGATCTCCAACAAAGTCCATGGAGACACTCTCCCATGGCCTTGATGGTACCGGTAGTGGCATGTACAACTCAAGCTTCCTATTGCTAGGCTTTCTTGTTGCACACATATAACAACCTCTTATAAAATGTGACACACTATATATCATGTGAGGCCAATAACAATACCTCTGTAGATGCACCATTGTTTTGCTTGCCCCAAAATGTCTAGCAATAAGAGACGAATGAGCCTCTCTCATGACACTTAGCCTCTCTCCTTGAGGTATACATAACTTGCCCAAATGAAACAACAAATTGTTATGCATGTGATAATCATTTTCCTCAACTTGATTCCCTTCACTCAAACTAGCATACACATCTTGAAAATCAACATCATGTGCATATTTTTCTATGTAACTCTCATGTATAATAGAATCATTTTAAAGTAAAGTAGAAGCACTTATGATTGGCCTTGAAATCATATCATCAACTTTATTGAAAATACCTTTCTTGTACCTTATAACCAAGTGAAACTGTTGAAGGAAACCCATCCACCTGAAATCTCTGGATTGCTGCAATTTTGTTTGCGACTGCAAGTACTGTAATGGTTGGTGATCGGTATGTATAATCGTTTCTTTACCCATCAAGTAGTGCTTCCACTTCTTGACGCTTTGTACCAATGCATACAACTCTTTGTCATATGTAGGATAATTAGTTATAGCACCATTGAATGTTTCATAATGAAAAGTGACAGGCTTACCATGCTACAAAAGTACTGCACCCATGGCATAATCACTAGCATCGGTTTTTATCTCGAATGTTTGTCTCAAATTTGGTAATGAAAGGACTGGAGCTGAACTGATCTTGTCTTATAAAGCTTCAAAAGCTTGATGTTGTTTGCCTCCCCATTGGAAGCCTTTCTTCACACTTGTCACTGCATGCATAGGAGCTGCTATGGCAGAAAACATTAGGGGAATTTTGAGGTCTAAAATAAGGCTCCTAAGGAAATTATAAAATAATAGTGGAAATAATAAAATAATATTTGAATACATCATCAAATTTTAGAGGGAAAAAAGAAAAAACTATTTTTTCAACTCATATTTTCGACTTATCTCCCAAAGTTTTAACTCAAATTTCGAGCAGGAGTACTCGTTGGATGAAAAATTTGATTCCTCATCCAAGGAATACCCATGCTGCATATTTTCGATGGATCCAACTACACGAAAAATGAGAAATACATGAAAAACGTGAAGCTAGTTGGATTTTGGTATCATCATCATGAAGGTTATGAATTCTCAAATAGACCTCCAATTGCCTGATCCAATTATCAAACTTTTCTGCATTGACTTCACCATTAAACATTGACAATTCAAACTTAACATCAAGTTTTAGAAAATGACTTTTACCAGTGTTATTTGACATGTTTGGTTGATGTACTGAAGATGAAGTAGAGGATGATGATGATGAGGGTGAGGATGGTGACTTTCCACTGCCTCCATTTCCTCCATTGCCCTTATTTGATTTATATTCATCATTTTGACCTCCTGGATTCATCATTTTGAACTGATCTTGTCTTATAAAGCTTCAAAAGCTTGATGTTGTTTTCCTCCCCATTGGAAGCCTTTCTTCACACTTGTCACTGCATGCATAGGAGCTGCTATGGCAGAAAACATTAGGGGAATTTTGAGGTCTAAAATAAGGCTCCTAAGGAAATTATAAAATAATAGTGGAAATAATAAAATAATATTTGAATACATCATCAAATTTTAGAGGGAAAAAAGAAAAAACTAATTTTTCAACTCATATTTTCAACTTATCTCCCAAAGTTTTAACTCAAATTTCGAGTAGGAGTACTCGTTGGATGAAAAATTTAATTCCTCATCCAAGGAATACCCATGTTGCATATTTTCGATGGATCCAACTACATGAAAAATGAGAAATACATGAAAAACGTGAAGCTAGTTGGATTTTGGTATCATCATCATGAAGGTTCTGAATTCTCAAATAGACCTCCAATTGCCTGATCCAATTATCAAAATTTTCTGCATTGACTTCACCATTAAACATTGGCAATTCAAACTTAACATCAAGTTTTAGAAAATGACTTTTACCAGTGTTATTTGACATGTGTGGTTGATGTATTGAAGATGAAGTAGAGGATGATGATGATGAGGGTGAGGATGGTGACTTTCCACTGCCTCCATTTCCTCCATTGCCCTTCTTTGATTTATATTCATCATTTTGACCTCCTGATGATCCCTGTCCTTCCTTGTGAAGTTTGGATCCTTCTCCTTATTGATAAAGTATTCTCACCATCTCAGTCATGTCAAGGAATGCTTTCTTAAACACTCTTTCTTCTTCTTTGGGATCCACCTCCTCATGGATTTCTCCTTCTCCTGGAGGCATGCTTAATGATGCTTTTGCCTCTTTTGGAGGTGAACTAGGTGGTGGAGAATGTGGAAATATTTCCATCCTTTGTTGTGGCTCACTTTGAGACCCTCTTGCTTCCACCAATTTTCCTTCTCCTCTCTTAAGCTTGAGCCTAGTAAGCATATGAAAACTTGCAAACAGTTAAACAAATATTTTCACACATCAACACCAAAGAATAAACTCTAGCTATGATACCAACCTGATATGAAAGGATTGTATTAGTTTGTTGTGCTAAGTGTCTTTTCGCTTACAAAACATGTACATATTTGTCTCCATTTGTTTGCTTAAGGAATGAGGAATTTAACCATGAAACATAGATGAAATTGTGAATTTTAAGCATGTAAATAAACCTAAATAATACTAAACAATAGTGTATAACAGAGAAATAAAACCACACATAAGATTTACTTAGCAGGCATGATGAAGCATTTCACCCCTCCTGGGCTACATCTGCTAGTCCAGCTCCCAATGGCATGTCCATCTTTCATTATGCTCAAATTTTGCAAATACATGTGTTTACAAACCTCCAATGGTCGTTTTCTCTGCACCAATGGCTCCATAATGCTCAAATTAGTCTAGGTAGACTCTTGTTTCACCCAAATTGGTCAAAAACTGACCTGGCTAGGCTTTTTCCCAATGTCCCCTACAAAACCTCCACTAAAATTGGAGGACCACACTTAGATGTAGTTAAAAGTGGCACATTTCCGCAAATTTTGGTGGCACACCTATATATCCGCCAGTTTAAACCACGAGAGTTAATGCTAAGGGGAGGGGTGGCCACATGCCAACCCTCGAACCCCCGCGGTTGTTATAACCGCTGAGCAAAACTCCGTGAAGACTGGGGTTACAATAGTTTTATAACTCATGTTAAAGGTGGGCTTAACCGGGATCCACGGCGGACTAACCGCGTGGATAAAGTTTAAAGAACACACATGTGATATCGTTACAGAGTTTAAATGCGCTGCCGGGTGTTACCGTTTCCATAACTGTCGAGCCTTTGTAGTTGATGCTGCGGGTTTGCATGTATAATGTGAATGCAATTTGCGGACCGTCGGTGGGTTAGGACTACTGACGGTCCCCGCGCCCCCCCCACCCAACCCCCCCCCCCCCCACAAATGACATCATTGTAAAACATAAAACGGTGTGGCACCTTTAGTGGGTAAGCCACACCCGGTAGCAGAGATGGTAGAAGACTTATGCGCGCTTGGAGGTCACGGGTTCGAACCCCCCAAACCTATAAAATTTTTACATATACAGATAGGGGACACATGGCAGCCTCAGGGCTGGCCACGTGACACCCAACCATTGGCTTAAAAAAAAATCAAACGTACACACATCCAACGGCCCAGAAGGCACCAGGTGTCAAGATCTTGTTGGCCTAGAGAAAATGTAATATTCCTAGAATATTCCCCTTTTGCTGACTATACACCTACATGCTGACTAGGCATCCCAGTCAACCTTGTCACAATTTTAGCTATTTTGGAAATCAATCAGAATGTGATATCTCCCTCATACAACATTGGTTTTTTGAACCGTTTGCCGTGTCAGAATCGAAACAACGATATCTACCCAGTGGCTCATGTTTGTTACAGTTTTGAGCATTTTCAATTTTGAGCAAAATTCATGAACTCTTGATCAGTAATAGATCCTCTTGCAAGAGTAAAGACATAACTTCAAGTAGACCTCTTCTTGTCCAAATCACTTGCAAAATATGAATCAACATAATTGCATACATAATCAATACTACCATTACATGAGATGCAATAATCATTAATGCCTCTAAAATATAAAAGCACCCATTTCATTGTATTCCAATGCTCCCTTCTTAGGTTTGTCATGTACCCGTTGACAACACCCATTACATGTGAAACATTTGGTATGGTACATACCATCACATACATCATACGTCCTTCTACATTAGCATATGGTACACTATACATATAATCCTTTTCTTCCTCACTAGTAATACATAAACTTGAAGAAAGATTAAAATGAGAAGCAAAAGGTATATTTACAAGTTTCACATCATTCATCCTGAATTTTGCAAGTATTTTCTCAACTTACTTATATTGTGAAAATACAAGTTTTCCATTTTTCTATCTCTATATATTTAAATTCCGAATATTTGTTTTTTTGCTCCTATATCATTCATATCAAAGGTCCTAGTCATCTAATCCTTCAACCTATTGATCTCATCTATGATTTTTCTTGCAACAAGCATATCATCAACATATAACACCAAGATAGTGAATACACCATTCAAACTTTTGAAGTAAATACAATGGTCACACTCACTTCCAGTATAATTATGGCTGATCATGAAGGAATCAAATTTCTTATACCATTAACTTGAAGACTAATTCAGGTGGTACAATGATTTCTTGAGCTTGTAAACTAACCTCCTTTTGTGATGTTGTACAAAACCTTATGGTTGTTCCATGCATATCTCCTCATCCAAATATCGATGTAAAATTGTTGTTTTAAAATCTAATTTCTCTAACTTCAAATCAAGAAAACGAAGTATTACCAACACAATACAAATAAATACAAGCATAACAACTAGTGAAAAAATTTCATGGAAATATATACCTTTCATTTGAGAATATCCCATTGTAACGAGACTAGATTTATACCTTTTAACATTACCATCCATGTCTTCTTCAATTTGTATACCCACTTATACCCAAAAATGTTTTTATATTTAGGAAGTTCTACCAAGCATTTATTTCTTCTTTCATTGCCACCTTCAATTTTACATTACTGATATCATCTACAACTTCTTGATAACATGAGGGTTCCTTGCCATCGATAAACAAAGTAATAGATGAAATACAATTGATATACCTTTTAGGAGTATTTCTATCCCATGTAGATCTTCTCGATGTTGGTGTGGAATTTCCACATTCACCTAAATATATTCAACATATACAACTTCTTTATCATCAAAAGCTTCTTATTTCTTCCTTATGTCAATATTGGTTCAATATCCAACGAAATTTATTGATTTTAAGGTACCTATTCCTATTTCAAATCAGCTTCTACACTTTCTAGCTTGATGAGAGGATATTAATCAAATATTACAGCTATCCCTTGACTCTCCCCTATCTGGGTCACAGTTTCTTTTGTTGATTTACCTTTCCATAATAATTGATCCATGGGTTGTTTGAATGTCGAACGCCATATCTTTTTGTGCTTCCTTGTGTCAAACTTCCTTATTGGATTTCCTACATATTATTTTTTGGGTTCCCTATGGTGGCACTGAAATTTCTTTGGCGTTGGTTCGGGTCAAAATTCCAACAAAGTTTGGAGCAGGTTGGGACGGAGTGAGAATTTATCAAAATGAGAGAGAGATAAATATGCATGTGCTAGTTCGAGAGGCCTTATGTATTCTTCGTTATTTCGAGGGAGAATGTGATTATCTTCGATATGATCAAGAGCAGTTGAGTGGTGATTTGGGCTTATGCGAGAAGGGGATGATTTTCTTATGGAACTTTTCCATCCTCTGTTTCAGGAGAGATGTTTTGATGATCATCTAGATCAAAAGATTCATTTGCTATGATTTCAAAGGGATTAGAGGGGCAAGGAATGGAGGATCCTGTTAGGCCTGAAAGGTTGGAGGTTATGGGTTTGGGGATAGAAGGAGGGGGTTGAGAAGATGAACGAATTAAGCCAGAATGGAGTTTACCATTAGAGACTAGATTTTTCCTGGAGTTGTTGGAATTATGCCTTATCGTTTCCCATTGTTCTTATTTATTTTATGGAGATTCATCTAGTACTTGTTTATGGAATCTACGTTCAAAATGACAACACTCATGACATATGTTTCATTTGAAGAGAAGTTGTTCATATTCAAGTTGTTGTATGTGTGACCAGTTGTCGACCTTTATCTTTACTGCTTTAGGGAGGCCTTTACCTAAGTCGACCTCCACACAGATCCTTGCGCATGCATGCATGTTATCCTTCGGCCCACTTTGATCTATGTACTTTCTGATCACATTCCCTATTGCTCTTACAAAGTCATATTACTAGCAATGGAGTGGGAGATGAGCGAGAAGTAACCAAACTGAGACTACACTAGGAATATCGAGCTCCAGATCAAATTCTAGTGTCCATCTGTTCAAATAGAGGCCTCTCGAATTCATGAAGTATGGACCACTTCTGAAGATTAGATCTTTATCTTCCTTTGTTTCAAAGTAGAAGGTGTAAAACCCTTTTCCACAAAAACAGGTTGAGATATGTCCCTTGATTTTGAAAAATCAATTACGCTCAATCCATCTTTGAACTGATTTTGGGCAGGTCCATAGTCTAGTAAAATTCCCAACTAGACCTCGCTTGGTAAGGGAGAGAGCTTCCTTGCGAGGAGTTGTTAGGGATAAAAAAATTTCAGGGATGGATTCGAGGTGTTTTACAAATTTTGAGATAGTGCGATGCTCTTGTAGAGGGCTGAGGGAGGAGATCAATGAAAGGAAATTCGTTGCTACTGGATCTAATGGAGGGGATGGGGGATGCCCCCCCCATCCCCAAAGAATACTCCAGAGGGGACATCGATGCAAAATGAAGGCAAAGGATTTAGGGATCGACGGGAGCAAATCCAGTAAGCTCAAAAATGCACATAACTTATAAAATAATATTGGGAAGTTAGTTTAATTATTAATAGTTAACAATAATAATTATTAATTTTTTTTTTTTAAATTAAATTAAAATTTTATGTAGTTTGACTCATTCAAAAAGTTTTAATCAATAATTATAATTTTTTGTTTTTTGCTTTTTTAAATATGTGTGTGTAATTTAATCGAGTCAAAATTTTTACATAACATCACATCACATAACATAACATCTCTTCCATATTAAGCTACAGAGTGTCTCTCAACGCAATCAAACACCTAGCAACATGTGCTTGCAAAACAAACACTCTACATTTATTTTTGTAATTCTTCCCATCTTCAATATATATTAAAATATATTAAAACTATATGAAAATCCACATTAAAAAATTAAAAATAATTAGAATAAAGAATAGTAAAAATGTATTTATGTAACCCTTTCTATTTAACCATTGTCATCTTTTTAAAATTATATTATGACATTTTTTTTCAAAATATTTTGAAGGACAATATGATACATCAAGGATTTTAAAAATCATTTATTAAGTGAATTTATTATAATGGTATTTGTTACAATATCATGGTTTACTAATATGAAATGCCAGAAAAACCATAATTCATTTTCATATGATACATGTTCATATGGTATTTTTTTAATCAATCAATTTAATTCAAAAGGTAGAAAGGACATAACTATTTTTGAGATAGATCTCAATCTTTGATTTGTGATTACTAAGAATATTCTAGAATATTTCACGGTGGATAAATCCCTACCAATCACCAAATCATTATTAATAATTAAAATTTTGGAAGCCCTATTCCAAAATAGACACGCCTATTTGCATAGTTCTAATGTAAATACATAAGGAACATAAGGAAACTAACATGTTTGAATTCATAAAATATTACCATGTTTTAAGAGAACTTATAAACTAGGAAAATCATCTAATTAATATAGTCTTTCATCTAGATAGTATTTTTTTAAGAAATAAAAATGGAGTTTCAACTTCCCCATTCATTAACTCTTCAGTCCATGGTTATGAGGTTATGAATAAGAAAGGCGTGGAAACCAAGTGGTATTTCAATTGGCAAAGGAAATTAATCATGCAATTGGTATTTAAGAAGCACTACCTCATGGTACTTTCATAGACATGTGGTTTAAGTTTGAATTAGGCTAATCAATTGTGACACGAATTGGGTTATTTCATGAGTGGGATAATGTCTTTGGGGGGTTATTCTAGAATGTTTGTAGGGGAAGTTATGTGGTTTATTGTATTGTGGTGGATTGCTCTATCTCAAGTTAGTTTGAATTCATTTTTTCTTTCTTCTTGTCTTGGGGTGTCAACAAGGCCACAAAATTGAGTTCCTATTTCTTGAATGGCTTATTTAGTGACCTTGCCACATTGGTTGTTTGTTGGAATTTTTGGGAAATTCTTGGGAAACTTGATTTCATGGCTTAGACTGTGAGTGGCTTATTTAGTGGTCTTGCCACATTGGTTGTTTGTCGGAATTTTTGGGAAATTCTTGGGAAACTTGATTTCATGGCTTAGACTCTGAGTGGCTTATTTAGTGGCCTTGCCACATTGGTTGTTTGTTGGAATTTTTGGGAAATTATTGATAAACTTGATTTCATGGCTTAGACTCTGTGGAATATTTCTTGGGGCACTAAATATCACAAGCTTGACTCTTGTCTTGTCCATGATCAACAATCATAATTTCCCTTGAAACAAATTGTAACTGGACATAGCATGAACAATGATATCTTTTGTTGTTGTATGAAAATATTTTAAAGCAATACAATATAAATTAAAAAAAGGGTAAAAAAAATCATAAAAAACCAACCATTAACTTCTCTTTATCTATTATTGATTTTAAATATTTAAAAATTTATATAACAATGTCTCTTTAAATTATTTTAATAAAAAACCTATATTTTTTAATAAATAAATTTTAAAATTATTAAACATTTTCAAAACATGGCTTGCCAAATAAACACTATATTTTTATTTTATTTTAAACATCAAATTTGATACAAAACTTATATTTTTTTATAATCATGTTGACACAATTGCAATATATATATATATATATATATATATATATATATATATATATATATATATATATATATATATTTCAATGCTGGGTTTTTAAATTTAAAATATGCCTTCAAAACATTGAGCATGGGGTTTTGCCATATTGAGAACAATGTTACATGGAAGGTGTTTTTCAAGAGTGTGTTTGTAAATCATGATAGTTATATTTGCTACATCTCATATGAAAGGGTTTTGTTTCACGTTTAGACGCATTACCTCAACGTTAAAAAATTTACATATATTAACCAACCAATCATTTTTAATACATAGCTAATCAAGTTATAAATGAAAAATGTTTAATAATGAAAACAAAATATTTAATTAATAAGAAATGGTAATAGTATTTAAAAATGAAAAGCTAGTGATTTTATATTATATTAATAAAAGAAAAAAAAATGTGTCACAATTACATTTATAATATTTGGTGAAAAAATAACAGTGTAAACCATATATTATATATAGAACATGATATAATACTGTGTGTTATATGTAAATATATTAGCAAAGTCCTAAATAAATAAATATATATATAGTATAGGACCAAAAAAAATTAAAGCGACTAGCACCATAAAACTTAGTAATACCAACGAATAGAGGTGAACGGTACAATCGCCTACCCCACGTCAAGCGCTATGTAGCTGATATGGCTATGAATGCTGGGGCTCGCAGGTTCTACCATCAGTCACCTATTCCGTCGTCAACGCCACGGAATGGTGCTAAGGTGCACCCTCATAACACGCCATCTAGCTTTTGCTTAAATACCGTTTAATTTACCGACATGAAACGATTATTATTATTATTATTATTTTTTAAATTTTATTTATTTATTTATTTTTGTGTGTGGTAGATATGAAGGTGATGCGTGGAGTTGATATTTTTTTTTTTTTAAATAAAAGTAGAATAAAAGTAATATTAACTTTAATAATAAACAAAAATAAATGTGGTAAAATTAACTTTTATAGCAGTGATAAATAATTCTATATCAATTTAAAAAAAAATGTATTTAGAAGTTAAAAAAAAAGTGTGAATAAGATGTTTAAATGTTATATTTTTGAAAAATATTATATATATATATATATATATCAATCACAAATCTGGTAAGAATTAAGAGGGGTTAAATCTCTTGAACTGCAAACATTTTCATTTGCACCTTAAGAGCTTTAATGACTCTTAAGCATTGTGTTTAAAATGGATCTTTACTATGAATATTTTTAAATGTCACATATTAATTTTAGATTAAGAATTGAATGAATCACACATCTCTATCTTATTAATCTTATTAGAAGTACTTTCTTATTATGAAATAATTAATATTCTTGTTTTATTTTTTAATTTTTTTATTTGAATATTTTATTATATACAACATTAAGATATTTGTTGAATTTCAGGAAAATTTGACAAAATAAAAATATATCCAAAAAAATCAGAATGTAAAATGGTGAAGCTATTTCAAACATTTTAACCATAAAACTTATTTTTTTGAATTATTTGTATGCAAATTTTTTTAAAACAATATATAATATATACATAATTAACATTGAAATATTTTGCATAACATGTTCATTAAGGCATTCCATCTATGACAACATTATCTACATTATAATGATTTTTTTGTTATTAATATATTTTTAGGTATATGTAAATATTATTTAACTATGCATATTAAAATATTTTATTGTAAATCACATTGAATTTTTTTACTATTATGATTCTTTTTAAATGTCACATATTAATTTTAAATTCTTATTAAGAAGTACTCGATGATTTTTATTTTTATTTTTATTTTATTGTGTAATTTTCAATTATTATTTTTATATATTGAATGTTTTATTATATACAACATTACAATATTTTCTTTTAATAATTTCTTTCTATATATGAAATTGATATAAACATAAATTAGTTAATATAGATCTTCAAATAGTTTAATTAATTTTTGTGTCGAAATATTTTTGAAAATTATAAGGTTTAAACATTTTACTTATGGTTGACAGTGAGTGAAACATTTTTACCACACTGGATACACTAGATTGTAATATCGACATCAAATCCAATAGCCATATTGAGGTTGGGATTATTGATCTCTTATAATTTTTTTAATTAAAATAAACTAAACATGCATATTCATTTTTGTATTTTCTTATATTCTACATTGTTTTTCTATTTAGAGAATATTTTAATGTTATTTTAAGAGGGGTAAGTCTCAATTCACTGAATCACACATGGTCGTCATATTGAGCTAGAGAATGTGCTTCCCAACCCAATAAAAAATGCCTCAATACACATATTATGTAAAATAGTTAAATGTCAATTATGTATATTACATATTGTTTAAAAAAAATTATGTATATATCATATAAAAGAATTGAAATAAATAAGTTTTAATTGCACATGAATATTTTCATGTCAACTATGTATATTATATATTGTTTAAAAAAATATGTATATATTATATAAAATAATTGAAACAAATAAATTTTAATTCTACATGTTATGTAAAATATTTTAATGTGGACTATGTATATTATATATTGTTTTAAAAAAATATGTATATATTTGATAAAGAAATTGAAAAACATATGGGTAAAATGTTTAAATTAGTCTTACTATTTTACATTTTGGTCGCTTTTTAAGTATTTTTTTGGTCAATTTTCTTTATCCAACAATTTTTTTTTGGACTTACAAGTTTAAGTTATGTACTCTATATAACATTCCAAAATACACTTTAAATAATGAAAAAGGTTTGCACCTGAAGAAATTTGATCTTTCTCGACATGTGTTAAATTAGTACTTAAGATAAATGGATACTAATTTTAATTTTATTTAGAGCAACCTAGATCCATCTTAACTCTGGATTTACCAAGCCCCAAGAGAGATCAAATCTCTTTTCAATCTAAAAGAAGTTTGCATCTTAAGAGATTTGATCCCTCTATGCACTTGGTAGATCAGAAGTTAAGATGGAACTAGGCTTGTTTCATTATTAATTATAATTATAATTAATAATTTTACTTTACTTTTAATTTTATATAATTTGACAAAGCCAGGATGTGTTATTGATAATTATTATTATTAATTATTTTAGGGAGTGTCTACTTAACAGATTTTTTGGAAATCTGGCAAATTTTTGGCCAGAATTCGGCTAAAAAATTTGTGGTCAAAACTTGATTTGTGTTGTTTAAATTAGTTTTTTTTATTGCATATATGGATTCAACACCCTCAAAAACCCTATGCACTGCTAGTGTGAAGAGTTCAAGTAGACAGTCCGTTATTTTATTTTATTTTTTAATTTAATTTAATTTTTGTTTTTTTTTTTTAAATTTTATCTTGACCAAGTCAAAATGTTTACAAGACATTACAAGATCTCTATATACTAGGCTAGAGAGCATCTCTCCAAGCAATTACTTTTATTTATTTTTATTAAATTTTTAATTGAGTCCACATGTAAATGTTTACAAACATTACACCACTACAACATTTCCTCCATACCTTTTCACTTTTAGATTAAATTTTAAAAATTGTTATAAAATAAAAATAAAATAAAATATTTTGATTTTGAAATGAGTTGTGGTTTTTGGACAAGTAGTATTGATAAGCCATAGTACTGGTCCATAAAATTGTAACAAAGTTGATTTAGAAGTTAATAATATTTATAGTTAAAAATCTTGTTATATTGTAAGTATTAAATTTTTATGTGCTTATTAATTAAATTTAAATATGGTTACAAATCATTATTTTAATTTGTATAGTAAAATTGATTTATTATAATTATTATTTATATGTTATATATTTTAATGCAATATGTATAAGCGTAGTCTAACTTATAGAAGAAATGACCATATTCAAGACATTTCTTTTCCTTAATTTTAACTAAAATAAAAAACAATTTAAAAAACTTGAGTTTAAGTTGTTTAATTTCTAGAATTAAAGTGCCCAATTTTTTTTCAAGGTGTTGAATCCATGTATACATTCAGAAATATGTTTTAAACAACAACAAAAAATAACATTATTCTTCTATATGTTAAACTAAATCATATGTATATTATGAATTTCATTTATCCCAAGAAAAAGAGTTATTACAAAATCATAATATTAAAAGATTAAATTTTAAAAATGCTTATAAAACCTACGCATCTCTCCCTATACTTTAATATAGGCCACCTCGACACAATTATAAAATAAAGTTGGTTTTAAATATAAAAATGGTTATAACACGATGAAAAATCCTAAAACACTCAATTGCTAAATACAGGTATGGGACATACATCATCACGTATGTCCAGCTCTAAACCATTCCGTGACACTGATAGGGTTCTTCAGAATCTAGACTATTCTAAGGAAGATGCCACCCCACCGATTCAGATCTTTGTTCGCTTCTTCTTGAGCTAGAGTGTCATCCACTCTTCTATTGAAGTGTAGACTTTTGTTTAGGAAAAGGTGTCATGGTTTTCACCTTTTCACACTTCAACAATATGGCAATTAATCTTTTGCAAACATAATTATTGGTTTTGGCCTTTTTACGCTTACAACAATATGGCAACTAAATTTGTTGGAAATAAATTATTGGTTTTTGTCGGAGTAATGAGGTTATTCATATCTCCTTCATTATCGTTATGTATGAATATCATACATATGAGCAACAAGGAAGTCATTCCATTCCAAGTTAGTTTCATGACTACTTTATTTATTTCTCACAAAATAATTTTTTCAATAATAATATCGAATTTATTTCTTTTTTTGGACTAAGTTTAGTAGATCTTCTTTATTTTCCATTAAATCAAAAAAAGAAAAGCAGGTCACAATCAAGATATATGTTGGATGGTTTCAACTTGTCCATAGGAAATCAGGTTTGTTGGCCACCTCAAAGAGTTATAAGCCAACCAAAATTGATAAAGTTTGAACTTAATATTGTCCGCCTTAACAAGTTTGTTGTTTATTACATTCAAAGACATGATCAGAAAGTAAATGCTACACGTAATGTGCATGTCAAAAAGACAAAAAATAAAAAGATTCCATAAGACTCAATCATTAGATGACTCGATAGGCGTCGGGTCCTTAACGCTGGACCCGGGCATATCAACTTGGTTCATACTTTGCAACTAACGTTCCATATGGCCTAGGTAGACGTTCTGGTGATGTTGCAGAAGGTGGATTTCTTGGATGTCCCTTCTCATTTCATCTAAAATAGACACCACTTTCGGATCACCTCCAATTTCCTGAACACTAACTATGGCCTTAGCCAATAAACATTTCATTGTCCAGTAAGAATGGATGGACTGTTGAAATAACGACAATTTGCTCCTGGTATTACCTGGATTTATCAGAAAATCCATCACTTCCTCTGAGATTTCCCCCTCCTCTTTTGTTTGACAGTCATGCTCCCAACCTAAAATAAGTGATTTTACTTGAGCAGGTGTACCTACCTTGTAGGCCTCAAATAGATTTTCCATGATTTCATTATCGAACTTTCTTCCCCTCCTGCTGGGGCCCACTTTTGACTTTCCCTTGTTTTCCTTACCTTTGTCCTTTACTTCCTTTTTTGCTGCTTGACCTTTCACCATTTTACCTTGCAGATGGAGTACCGACTGTTGAATTATATGTCTCTGTTGCGGCAAGTACTAGACCAAGGAAAAAGGAACACTTGTATAGGATCTAAAAATACCTGTGTAGTGCAACATAATTTCAATAATTGACTTAGTTAAACAACATAGGAAAATATCTTGATTGTTGAGAGTAACATCCTCAATTTTAATGGTATAAAGTGTGTCATCATTCCTTCTTTATTTCGCTCGGTGAACTATGAGGTTGGCAATAAGGTCGGCAGAAGGGACCTCCATTTTCCAAAGAGAGATAAGTTTCCTTAAATGCAGCGACAAATCATGCAGGGACAGAATGTTTCCATTCCCCAACAGCATATGGACAAAAACCCCAGAAAATAGGCGGATACACATCGCTCATGCCCTCTTGACAGTAGACTTGAGTAGTTCACCATTACAATTAGAGTTGTAACCCTCCCTCTTCTTTGCAGTAAAAACAAGCCCGGTAGGAGAGAACCTATAGGTACAAAATTGGGTACCCAGCAGAATGCTACCCCCAAAACTATCATTGGAAGCCAAACATTGAATTTAATAGAATTGTTGGGGTAAGCTATGTAGGTTACAAACAGGGCAGAAAGGCGGTCTAGCATTATGAAGGTTATAAGCAACAACATTTAGGAAATTAGTATCTGTGTAAGGATTGAGGTAAATCGATATGATAGAGAAGCGACCAAAGTCAATCAGAGAACATGCAGAACCAATTGGAAGGCATGCAGAATCAAATTGGGGAAAAGCAGAGTGAGCTGGTAAACAAACAGGGTCATGCCAATGAAAAAAAAAGACAATTAAGGCGGGCTTCATGGATTCCCAGACACTAACGCCCACCTCCTTAGCAGCATACATGATACTCCAAAAATGAGAAATATCAAAACCCACAACACCCAAACAGACGAGACATGTAGACTGAATATCATAAAAACATAGTTAGACAGGATTACAATTCCCATATTCATCCCAATGCTCAAGACAACCAGACTTTGAAGGCTTAACCATTGTAAAATTCCAAGTAAAATTCACTAAACCATCCCAAAAACCAGACATTAGACAAAACCCACCCTGGTTCTCATATCTCCCATACACAGAAAACAGAAACAAAGCCAATGACTGAATACCTCCCCTTAGCGCAGCAACATGCATGATAAGGAGGCTTAGAATATACCCGGAGAAACACCGTGCAACCGTCGTCAAACCCTTCGCCTGCTCGCCAACTTCCTGTTCTGCTCTCTACTCAATGGATAACTCAAAAACCATATTACCACTCGTAACGTTACCACCCTTAACATTCATTACGTTCCCCCCGCACCGACGCTTTTTCCAACCCATGTCTGACATCCTGACTTGGCTTCCACCTGTATTAAATGTCGTCATTTGTGGCGTGGGTGGTAGTACCCACCTTCCTCTCCACGTGTCAATGTATACTATCTGTGTGGTACGCACGAGCTCGTGCCACCTCACCGCTTACATTAGACCATTTTTTATTTTATTTTCTCATTTTAAGTTGATGACCATTTTTTAATTTATTTTCTCATAAAATAATATTTTTAAGTGGATGTGTATATTTTGGAATTGGTTATTTCAATTCGTGTGTATATAATGAATTGTAGATATGTGTTAATCTAAATAAGTTGTTGCCACATTGTTGAGAACAATGTGCACTTGTAAGTTAAATGTGTTGTATAAAGGTTTACTAGAATGCTATCTACGTTGAATATGTTAGAAAAAATGAGAGAGAGTAGAGAAAGATTAAATATACAACTTATCACATTTTGATATTTTTATTGATCATAACAGTTACAAATATATAGGACACAAATCACTACCTTTGACACATCTAGATCACGACTACAACTCGTAAGATTGATGCTTGGGAACTCACAATGAAAAATCACAACAACAGATGGAAGCATAATTACTTCCAACTCCCTCCCTTAATGTTTACATGGAAAACATTGAAAACACATATTACAACAATAAATAAATCTTTGACAGAGTTGTGTAATATGATCATCACTAGCACTCATATCCACTTTGAAATCTCATGGTTTCCTCTCTTTTTTTCACCACACTTTCGAGCTTCCCACTTGACCCATTTAATGCATAATCGTTTCAAACCATCGTTGATGTTATTTGTAGAATTGAAGCTTCTCAACCTCCTTGAGCGCAACAGGTCAGTCTCGATACTGAAACATCCTATGGAACTACCACCATATGTTGAATATATGGCCTTCCGCTATACTCACCATTTATCTAGGATAACATTATGGGTACAAATGTCTTCAATAAAAAATTCCACAACTTGATCCTGTATAAAATAACATGTACTAATGATCCCGACGCATGACGGGCCACCAGCTTGACCTTATTAAGAACTAACTCTGACGAATATTCCCGGAGCACGACGGGTCACATCAATCTATTTAATAGTTGGCTTGTTCTTTGTGTTTTTGCATCATTTGATTCTTGCACAATATAATAACATACTAAAACTGCACCATTACCAACAATTTATTTATTTATTTTAAATAATATAACAACTTCGCCATCTTCAAAGCAAATCTTCCCACTAGCCAAGGAATATGGAGTTGAATAAGGAAACCTCTATGACATTGGATCATTTCTTTAGTTGGCAATGACTTGATTTCAATGTTATAACTGAAATCCACCTACTTCGACTATTCATAAATCAACTCTGCATCAATTTATTAATACCCAAATACTTCCACGAGCCAAAAAAAATCATTATATATATATAAACTCCTTTCACCAACAAAATAGGCCTCAAACCAACATTTAAATATCATTTAAAATAAAGCTCCAAAAAAATAGCGTTTAGACCAATCAAACATTAATAAAGAAAGGCAGTCAATTTATAACTCATGCACACTGCCTTTAAGAAAAAATATTTTGACAGTCATAGCCACCATCAGTTTCACCTTGCTTGGGCAGATATTCAATAAGTGAGGCCTCGTCCATATCCATGATGATATCGACGAACAACTAACGAGGTTTGCAACTGGTAATGAAAGTTTCACTTGTCTCTTAATATTTTCCCTTGACATTCTGCTATGTTGCTGTACAGACTCCTCATGTAGATTTTTATGTGCCTATATATGAAGTCTACATGATGGATGCTTGGTTGTCCTTCAAATATGCATTGAGCACACTTTTCAGCAGAATATTGCAGGGCATTTTTCTTTGAATGCATATTTTTCTAGGTTGAGGATAAGAAAAAATCGTTATATATAGATTCACCAAAAGCAAATGAACAGAAATGCAAATAAAAAAAACACACACAACACACTAGCATATAGAACACTGAAATTTCACACTAAAGTAATCTTATATCACACAGTATATCAAAATATATTTACAAATCAATAAAGCTTAAGGCTCTCTCACATCTTCTTGGCCCTCCCATGAAGGAGTTAAGCCAATACATGCTCTGATACAATGTTAGAAAAAATGGGAGAGAGCAGAAATAGAGATTAAACACACAACCTATCACACTTTGATATTTTTATTGATCACAACAGTTACAAATATATAGGACACAAATCACTGACTTTGACACATCTAGATCACGACTACAACTCATACATAGGAAAAAATAACTTCTAGATTTATGCTTGAGAACTCATAATGACAACTCACAACAAAACATGGAAGCATTAATTCTAATAAAATAACAAAATATATCATCGTCACCACATTCATTATGCCTGCACAAGATCAAGTTGTCACCGATGTCTTTCATAACTAAAGCTGACATTAACCTTCTTCTTCCTTGACTTCCCCAATATTGTGCTAATCTCATAATCTTAATACTCATTGAAAATTAGAGTTTTAAATCATTTTATTGTTAGGAAAAATACTGAGAGGGGGGGGGGGTGAATCAATAATTTTAATTCACTTTAACTTTCAATTTCTTATTCAGAATTATGTATGCTATTGTCCTTCATGCAACCAACATATGTATGTGAATCTAGTGAATGCAATCAGAGTATATCCATATAACTTAATTTATCATAACTTCCATTAGTGAATCAACTTAATCATTGCATTATCCATTCATTAACCATCCAGTTATGTAGTAAAGAATAGAAAAAAAAATCATAGCACATAAGTAACACATAGAGAACACCAAGATTTTAGGTTGAAACCCAATGTGGGAGAAAACCATCGTTGTCACTTTCTTTGTCTTCTTTCTTATTATAGAAAGTAAATATTCATTACATTTTGTAATGGTGTAGACTCTTACCAGTACGTAGGCACCCACCTGTAGGAGGCTACAACCTCCACTCGTTTTCTAGCACCCACTGGAAGGGAGCTACAACCCCATGAACTCGTTTATCGACTCCTACTGGAAGGGAGCTCTTGCCCCCTTACTAAAGGTTGCAACCCTTAGCTCCTTGTGGACCAATTTTCATAATGTTTCAAATTGGATCCACTTGTCAAACAATCACCAAACAACCTATAGACCACCTTTCATTATATTTTCACACTGGACCCACACCAATCAATAAGCCCAAACCTATAACCAAACTGAAATAATGAAATGCAAAATATGAATCATTGAATCATTGTAAATCAACTGAATCTCTGAAGCATCAATCTACTGAATACAAAACTCAACCAGAACAAATGAACTTTAGAATATATATGTGATTTTTCTTAATAGAATCATCATATATACACGCTTCCTCTACATAAAACTTGCATACATATCTTAGAATATTGAATTTTTAACTGAAGCAATGTAACACTAAACCACTCATTGAATCAAGTTCTGAAATTTTCACAGATCATTGAATCATATCCATTCATTATAACTGATCAATATAACAATCCACAACTTAATCAACCCAAACAACACTGCCATATATAGATCATGCTTATCAATACATCATTGATAGAAAACAACAAATAGAAGCACTGCAAACCCTTACCAGATATGACTCAGAATATATACGTGATTTTTATTAAGCAGACTAGCGTATATGTGCTCTTATACCATGGAACACCTATGTATAAATATCAACATACTGAAAAACAAGTCATATAATATATATGTGACTACCTAGAAAAATATATTCGTACGTACGTGATTATTCAGAAACAATCCTGCGTACATAATTATGTGAAAAATTTCACTGCAAACACAATTCTCATTCCGCAAACCTCATTGTCACATATTCATATTATAGCATCATTATAACCACATATCTATAATTTTTAGTTATACGTATAAACATATCAAACAAGTGTATTTATTAATCTTTACTACACTTTCATGTATCATATCTAAGCCATCTCCTTACTCCCCAGTGCATACCTTCTTAAGATCAAATCACATATAAATAACTCATTCACTTGCACACCTAACACCTTGATCTCCATTTTCTTATATAGATTTTTCCATAGCCAAAACCTTAGGTAAATCCTTTAGTAATGTTGTTATTATTTGTTGACGGGATCAAATGAACGTTGTTGCTACAATTACTATGGTATAATATCATGGTATCTAGATTTCCATGGTTCATAATTATGTACGTGAGTTTTACTCACAAGTCCTGCGTATGTACGTGACCCTTCTTCATAGGAATTGTGTATACTTTCTCAAAATTTACTTTTTTTATCCATCTATAACTAGATTTTCATTTCTTTTTCCATATCCACTGTAGCATATGTATCAATATGTCTGATAGTTTCATTAGTTCCATGACCATTAAGTATATTTTTATCAAGCAGTTTTCCATCAAGGACAACACATTAGTCATAATGCCAAAAATTTCACCCTTTGGACTTAATGGAAACCATTTTGGTGTTTGGACACCACCTACAAACACCAAGTATTCTCTCCAAACACCAACTCTTCTCTCCCCCTTTGACATGAAGGGAAAAGGGCTAAACCAGGTTGAATGAAGTACTTCCCTTGTAGAGCTCAATACTGTAAGTCTGATCGGTTGATATGAATCATAAAATTTTCATACTGACCATGCTCCCTTGAGAATATGCTGGACCTTCTAAAGATATACAATAAAAGTAAAATGCTTTATGAATCCAACAAATATGACCTTTCCTATAACCAATGACTCTATGCTCCCATGATTACATCTATCACCCAACAGATTGGGGTTACGTATTAGACCCAAAGTTGACATCAAGGTCCCAACATAATGGGATTACATACATGACATGACTTGATCCCAATAACCCATACATGACTGATTTCGATAATAATTTTCACAATGGTGTTATACAATATTTTGTCACACTCCACTTTGTGTCATCATGCCATGAGTGCACAAAATATTTTCTCCATCAAACATGCCTAGAAAATCCCTGAAGAAGTAAAAGAAGACTTGGTTTAAAAATATTCTGAAAATCTTGTCAAAAACCATGTTTTACAAGCCCAGCATGCTCTGCATCGCTAATGACCCGCGCTTGTCACCTTTTTTCAAAACATGTGTCTAACACTCATAGCGCTACTTTTTTCAAGAAAATCCACGTTGATATTTTTTATGAAGTTCTTCCCAAAATGGAGGAGAAGCTTCCCTTACTAGAAGCCTCAAGAACAACGATGTGGTTTTAGGTTGTTGATGATAGGAGCAAGACCTCCCATTCATGGCCATGGATCCTCTTTCCATGGATATTTCCCTTAATATGTGGAACTCCTCCCACCTTTTATGGATCCTCAATTCCCTCTCCTTACCTATAAATGAAACCCCTACCATCCAATAATGGTTGGTTGTTGTCCTATGAGTTGAAGCATTCCCAATTGTTTCCCATTTGTGAAGGAAGAAGATTTTTGAAGGTGAAGGCTGGGACTTAGAGTCTCACCTGAAGGAGGTGTCCAACATCAAGGATTCTGGTTACATTGATCCCTTTAAAAATCTATTAATAATACATAGTTTGTTTCCTTTCCATTAATGTTTCTATTATCACATGTTTATTTTAGTGCTCCTTGATCTACTATATAGCTTACACTAGAGATTGTTATGCTTTGTATTCGTTTGTTGTCTCCACTTGTTCTTCCTTGTAGGCATTTGTATTCACCAATGGAGAGGAGATATTGAGTGGAAGCGAAAGAAGTAAGGCTGACATCAAAGAATATGCCCTTAGAATAAGAAAGAGGTAGGACATCTATCCTCCTTCATGTTTTTATAACGTAAATTAGGAAAGGTTGCATATATTTGTCTCGTTTGCTGCTAGATCCTCCCATAGGACTAGAGGGATCGTTTATGTCTGCGGAATGGATTTCCTGCACACAAAAAATGGCGACTCCATTGGGGAGCCACTAACCCTTCCATCTTCCTTGTCATTTTGATATATTCAATTAGTTTGGACAACCTCCTTATAGTCCATCATTTTTATTGCTTATAAGTTTTCATTCTGAGTAGTCTGGTCTTTAGAGTGTCGAATCTGGTTTTTTTTTTCTTTCTTTCTTTCAGTTTTGATTGTCTTTTCCTAAGCTTTCCTTGCCTAGCGTGTTTTTCACTGTGAACAGTCATGCTTAACACCCTGGTTACCACTTCTTCCTATGTTGGTCTTTAAAAGTGAAAATTTTTAGGGTATCTTGACTAAAAGTCTGGAATGTTTTGATCTCTGAGGTCCTTTTCTTGCTCTGTGTGCTTTACATTCTGATTTATTATTGTTAAATTCTTCATGATTTGCAAAAGTTTGTCTCGTGTTCAAGTAGTGGAAAGAGCTTGAGGTGAATATTTGTTTCTTTGGGTGATTGTTGTTGGCATGTGTTACTAATTTGTTTTTTGATAAGCATTTTATTTCTTTTGGAAATAAAAAATGGAATTGCATCTTGCATTTTTAAAGTTTTCTCTCAAAAAATTGATCGCTGCTTATGAAAATTACATTAGTTTGCATTGCATTAGAAAATCGATTTTTGAGATTATCATCAAGCATAGATTGCATTTCTCAATGATTGAAAGTTCATAAGTGCATATTTTTCATTTTAAAAGAAAAATATTTATTTTTTCCTTCATATAGGTTAACTTTGGTGAGTTTAATTTAATTTACTCTTTCGTTAGATCTAATGCTTTTGTGATCCACAATGTAGATAGATCTCTTTCTGACTAATCACATCATTAGGATTTGGTCAATGTTTAGAACCAACTAATGTGGTTCCTCCTCAGGTTAAGGTGAAAAAGCTAATCAATCTTCAGGATTAAATAGTATGGATGCATCATTGCCCTGAGGTAGCCGTTAAAAACTAGTCGTTAGTGAATTAGTGAATTAGTTATTAAGGAAATAATATTCAAACTAGTTGTTAGGAAATATCTATTAAAATTGTTTTAATTTTTTATTTTAATTTTTATTTATTAAATGGGTTAATTTTTATAAATAATTATTAAATAATACCAAAATTGTATTTCCTAACGACTATTGAATATTATTTCCTTAATAACTAATTACCTAATTCACTAACGATGGCTATCCTGGGGCAATGATGCATCCATACTATTTATTCCTGAAGATCGAATAGCTTTTTCACCTTGTCCTAAGGATGAACCAAATTAGTTGGTTTGAAACTTCGACCAAATTATAACGATGTGATTAATCCGAAAGGTGTTTATTTACTCTTTCGTTGTCATATTTGAAAAGTGAAAGTGAAATTTCTAGTTTGGAAGCTCTTGTTTTCTGCATCTTTGTTTGATTGCATCAATGTTTGAATTCCTTCCCTATACTAGATAGCTTTCATTGAAATGAAAAGAGTATTTTTCTCTTATTAGTTGCATCATAGGTGTTTAGGTGACATCAAACTGTGAGCCTTAAAAGCAAAACATAAATCAAGATTAACTTAAAATTTACCTCAATTACTCTAAGGAGCAATTGGAAAATTAACGCAACATTTAGAGTTCTAGGCTAGAGACGTGTTCCGACGTCGTAAAATGTGGGAGTTGTCGTTGTTTTCCAGTGTTGTATCCCAAGGGTGATATCACGTTCCATGTACGGAAGTGTATAGGACCATTCTCCAGTACTTTCAGGTATATCAAAGGCACTCCATGCATGGTAAGTATATGGGAATGCTCTCATCGAACTGTTATGCATTAGAAATCACTACTACAGACTTCACTCCCACATATAGTCATGTATATTTTGGGAGTCCCCACTAGGTTGATATCCATCCACAGGTAACTGAGTCGTCCGCCTTGTAAACTGTGATACATCGAGTACAACATTCAGGGAGATTGGTTGCATACGTTAAGTCCTTGGTTTTCCAAGGTGTATATTGTAGTTGACAGTTGCTTGGTAAACCTTTATGCCTAGCTTACCACTTTTTTATTTATGTTTTGTTAATTTCTAAAATTAATTAGCCCCAAAATAACATCCCACCCGAGAAACAACTCCTTAGTGGATCTTAGGTTGAGACTAATGGAAACATTTCTTGATTTTACCAATCAAGGAAACCTCTCAGATGGGAATCCTAGTCCTTTTCCTTCTTTTGGAAATATTAGTGCTCCTTATATGGAAATTTTGTCCCTTTCCAGATTTACAATTGCTTTTCCAGTTTGGTTATTTTAGACCCCTGTGGTTCTGAATGTCCAAACTGCTTCTCAACAAAGTCTGCCTCTGCCTGAATAGTGTCAACCTCATGTTGACCCTAAAATTGACCCTTTTCCTTCTTCACATGTTGTTTCTTCCACCTGATCTTCCTCTTCGCCTGGTGAAATTCTTGATTCTAGTAGCCAGGAAGCTAAGAAGAAGAAGAAGAAGAGGACATAGAAGAAGAAGCAAAATAAGCAAGAGGGAAACCAAGAAACCTTGTTACCGGTGCAACTAAAGTGGACAAACCTTCTAGTCAACCCTGAAAATTAAAATTCCCTTGCAATTTATGTAAGGGTGACCACCTTCTTAGAGATTATCCTGGTATTCCCAAGGTATTAGAAGTGTGGTCCACAGGCTCACATCAACCTTTGTCATCGGCCTCTGGAGATCATGCTGGCGATAAACCCTCGACTAGTGATAATAGGGTCCAGGGGAAAAAGGGTAAAGTCAATTTTCCATGTAAGTTATGTGAAGGGAATCATCACATTCACCTTTTTCCTTATATGGATGAGGCTCCAAAGTGTTAGGTAACCTTACATCTTCTCAACCACAGCTTCCCACTATTCACTGAAAGCTTTCCCCTGATCCTCCACTAGTTGATCAAGTGATTAATTAGAATTCATCTATAATAAATCCCACTTGCTATGAAAGTGAATCCTACGAGTATGTTCCTGAAAAACCATTGGTTGAGAAAATGATTGTCCTAATTTCACCTTCAATTGATCATACTTTTTCTGTAGAGAGTGAACCTTATACCACTTAGGTTTTTTTTGTTTCTTTAGATTCCCATGAATTGGAGGGTGATCCTCCTATTCCCATGGTACAGGAGGGCGATCCTCCCATTATCACAATACAAGGGGGTAGTTCTCTCGTTCCCATGGCACCCCCTCCAAGTATTCTAGTCACTTCTTTTGATTGGAGTTGACTTGCAGGATATCATTTTCCTTCTTACGTGCCCTTTTAGATCATAGTACATGCTTATAATGTGCTCGTACCATGCATAATCATAGATGAAGGCGCATATGTTATTATTTTTTCCTCAACTACTTGGAAAGATTTATCTTCTCCACATCTTGTGCCCATTACCCATAATATATTGGCTTTTAACAGAGGAACTAGTCAACCATTAGTGATCCTTCCTAATTTTCCCATTACTTTGGGAGGAAAAATAATTTATATCGATGTAATGGTTGTCCAAGTCCCTTTGGATTTTAATATATTCCTTGGGCGTGACTATATTTATGTCATGGGAGCTCTTTACTCTTCTCTCTTTTGAGTGATGTGTTTCCCACACAAAGGAATAGTTGTGACCATTGATCAAATTTAATTCATTGGTCCTAACTTGACTCCCAATTAGATATCATCCCTAAACGGTACTTACATGCAAGTAGTATCTTCCCCGCCACAGGTTAATTATGTGGCAACCTGTTCCATGCCCGTGTCTACTGATGATCTATTCAGTGATAC
Source organism: Pinus albicaulis (assembly GCA_034641835.2). NCBI lineage: Eukaryota > Viridiplantae > Streptophyta > Pinopsida > Pinales > Pinaceae > Pinus > Pinus albicaulis. Next base: position 874,815,879 of record CM076569.1, on the reverse strand, counting down.
AACTCGTCATATATTGGGGGAAATATTGGAGCCCAATATTTCCATTAGATCCCTTGATATGTATCGCTTCCAGAGTGTTGTTCTCCCATCTAATCAGAACCTCTTGGAAGCCACGACCTCTTATGGGCCATGATTAGTTCTATGGAGCATAGTTCCTTGTCTTGTGTCAAGCTCGTTAAAAAATGAAACAAGGGCTTCAGAGCATAGTTCTCTTTCTTGTGCCAAGCTCGTTAAAAAATGAAACAAGGTCTTCAGAGCATAGTTCCTTTTCTCGTGTCAAGCTTGTTAAAAAATGAAACAAGGTCTTTGGAGCATAGTTCCTTTTCTTGTGTTAAGCTCGTTAAAAAATGAAATAAGGTCTCCCAAGAAGAGTTCATTTTCTTGTGTCAAACTCCTTAAAAAATGAAACAAGGTCTCTGACGCATAGTTCCTTGTCTTGTGTCAAGCTCCTTAAAAAATGAAACAAGGTCTCTGACGCATAGTTTCTTGTCTTGTGTCAAGCTCCTTAAAAAATGAAACAAGGTCTATGGATCAGAGTTCCTTGTCTTGTGTCAAGCTCCTTAAAAAATGAAACGAGGCCTTCAGAGCATAATTCTTTTTCTTGTGTCAAGCTCGTTAAAAATGAAACAAGGTCTTTAGAGCATAGTTCCTTGTCTTGTGTCAATCTCGTTAAAAAATGAAACAAGGTCTCCAGAGAAAAGTTCCTTGTCTTATGTCAAGCTCCTTGAAAAATGAAACAAGGTTTCGAAGTAGAGTTCCTTTTCTTGTGTCAAGCTCCTTAAAAAAAATGAAACAGGGTCTTCGGAGTAGAGTTCCTTTTATTTTGTCAAGATCGTTAAAAAATGAAACACGATCTCCAGAGAAGATTTCCTTTTCTTGTGTCAAGCTCCTTAAAAAATGAAACAAGGTGTCGAAGCATAGTTCCTTTTCTTGTGTCAAGATTGTTAAAAAATGAAACAAGGTATATGAGCATAGTTCTCTTACTATGCCAATCTCATTAAAAAATGAAACAAATCCCCTTATAATTGGAGTTCTTGATTAGATCTCATAAATTCCCAGTCGAGTCTTTCACTTGATCTCGTAAATGAACCTTCATTCTATCCACTGATTAGTAACCAATAGTATACTTAGGTGAATGAACTGAAGCTTGGGGGGGGGCATGTACCTTGAATTGAGTCATTATGTTGGGGGATTGTAAAATTATTCCAAGCATAGTTTGTCTTTGTTTCAAGCTTATGTAAAAATGAAACCACTTCCAAGAATAGTTTGTCTCTATTTCAAGCTTGTGTAAAAATTAAACCACTCTCAAGCATAGTTTGTCTCTATTTCAATCTTGTGAAAAAATGAAACCAATTTCAAGCATAGTTTGTCTTTGTTTAAATCTTGTGTAAAAATGAAACCATCTTCAAGGGTTCTCAAGCATAGTTTTCCATGTTTCAAGCTTGTGTAAAAAATGAAACCATTCCTATACACCTCTCACGATTGCCCTTTTATCTGCCTCTTCTTCCAAATGAACCTTGGTTTTCTCATTCCATCATCACCATCTGCTTGGCCGATCATACGCTCTCACTTGGTTTTTTACCCTTTCTTGGGGAACCACTACAATGAGTGGTATTGTTAGCCAACCTCTTTGAACTTTGTGTATTTTGGGTAGTTCCATCATGATCGAAACCATTTGCTACCCTTTATACCACTCATTCCTCCCGCAAGAGTCCTCTTTCAACTCTTTTCATACTCCTAAAATATGAAAATATTTTCTAACACTTGTCCTTTCGAGCTTGTAAAAGTAAATGAAAATACACCTACTTAGTATAAATTTAACCCTTTTCCGGACTGAGATAGAGTATTTATGAAAAAGGAATACCTTATTCAAACATGGCTATGAGGTTCTCTTGGATATTTTTTCCTACCTTTTCGGATTCAAGAGACTATTTACGAAAAGGGACATATGGAGTTTTATTTTCCACTTATTTTTCAAACTCCATAAACATGAAAAAGATGTATAGTTACCCCTCTAATAGGCTCGTAAAAATTCAATGACGAAGGACTTGTCACCATGACGAGATTGAGCCACTCCTTCCTAGGGCTCGTTAAACTTACTTGGATGGATTAATTCGAAGTATGAAATTATATGACAAGCATATGGTATCCTCTTCAAGCTTGTGTAAAAATAAATAGGTACTCACTAGAAATAGTGGGGGATGACACTTATATGTATCTCATGTCAGGTTTGGGACATCCTCACTTTTTCACTTGTCTTCATGGGTTTGGGAAATCCATTTTCCTCTCATTTTGCTATATATTTTCAACATGAACTATGATCCTACTGTGATTCAAATTCTCCCAAATTCAGGAGTCGTGTCACCGATATGTTCAATAGAAATCCCCACCTACAAATTCAAAACACGTATACCCTATTTGACTTTCTCTACACCAATCTTGAATCACTCTTTCCAAATTTGAAAAATCCTATGTTTCGTGTCGATGATGTGGGAAAAATCATGGCCTTCCTTCGACGGATAACTTCTTGTCAACTCCAGCTCATTATCCAGGAAAATGATGTAGAAATCCCCTTTCAGTACCTTAGATCTTTCATCCCTCAATGATAGGTTCTTCGCATTCGATGATAGGTTCACATCATTGGACTTTGATCGAATGATTTTGCGAGTGTTTGACATCAGCTTCATTTTTCACATTTGTGGATTTTTCTATTGTACCTTAAGAGAAATTGTCATAATTTGTGGTTTCTCTCATGCATGTTAAAGGTTTACATTATCGACCGGTAATTAGGTGTTTTCTACCATGTTTGATCTTAACACATATGTTCACATGGTCAGATTCACAATTTGTTTGGATCGAGATAGAGGTGAAGACCCTGGGTTTCATTTTATAAATCCAGGATGCGTGGAGTTATTAAGTATCCATGATTGTAAACATGACCCTTTCTAGTCAGATGGTTGCGCCCATGATGTGTATTCATGTATTCGTATTCATGATCCTTTTCAGTTGGATGGCTGCATCCATGCCTTTTATCCATGTATTGTTAGATTCTTGCTCAAATATGTATTGTTAGGCATACTTACATCAGATATGCTAGATATATTATAACATGTTTGGATTGCAGGTCTCTTGAAAGTGGTTCTCTCAGTCCTTTCCTTTACTTGTGAATAACTTCATCCATCGCTTCTCATTTTAACGTCATGCTTTAGGGGGCATATGTTATATAGTGTTTAGTCACACTCCACTTTGTGTCGTCATGCCACCAGTGTCACAAAATATTTTCTCCATAAAACATTCCTAGAACATCCCTGAAGAAGTAAAAGAAGACTTGGTTTAAAAATATTATGAAAAGTTTGTAAAAAACCCTGTTTACAAGCCCAATGCGCTCTACATCGCTAATGACCCATGCTTGTCACCTTTTTTCAAAACATGTGTCTAGCTCTGGAAACACGAATTTTGTTAGGAAAATACGTGTTGGCCCTCTTCAGGTAGTTCTTCCCAAAATGGAGGAGAAAATTCCCTTACTAGAATCCTCGAGAATAATGACATGGTTTCAAGTTGTTGATGATAGGAGAGAGACCTCCCATTAATGGCCATGGATCTTCTTTCCATGTATATTTCCCTCAAGATGTGGAACTCCTCCCACATTTTATGGATCCTCAACTCCCTCTCCTTCCCTATAATTGAAACTCCTACCATCCACTAATGGTTGGTTTTCATCCTATGAGTTGAAGCATGCCCAATTGTTTCCAATTTGTGAAGGAGGAAGTTGTTTGAAGGAGAAGGCTAGGACTTGGAGTCTCACCTAAAGGAGGCATCCAACATCAAGGCTTCTGGTTGTATTTATCCCTTTACAATTCTATTAATAATAAACTATGTGTTTCATTTCCATAAATGTGTCTATTATCGCATGTTTATTGTAGTGCTCCTTGATATGCCACATAGCTTATACTAGAGATTGTTATGCTTTGTATAAATTTTTTGTCTCCACTTGTTCTTCCTTGCAAGCATTTTTCTTCACCAATGGGGAGGATATCATGAGTGTGGAGGCAAAAGAATCAAGGATGACACCAAAGAACATGGATTAGCATCAGAAAGAGGTAGGACATCTATCCTCCTTCGTGTTTTTCTAGCGTAAGTTAGGAAAGGTTGCATATATTTGTCTCGTTTGTTTCTAGATCCTCCCATAGTTCTAGAGAGGTATTTTATGTTCGCAGAAAGGATTGTCTGCACAATAAATGGGTCTTTTCATGAGTTAGAAAGACCATGATAATCATCAACAACCAACATGCACTATATAAGAATTTGCAACATAAAAATATGATAACATCAACATAGATGTCATAATGATAGCAACATCAACATCCTCATCATCAAGAATAAATTTATGATATGAAAATGTAGCATCAATCTCTCCAATATCATCATCATGTTATCAAATATGCAATGTTTCCAAGCATCACCAATAAACTATAGCATGGGCAACCCAAAAATTCTGACATAATAACAACAACATATCAACACACACACACACACACACATATCTCCTCATCAATAAAAGATGCCAACAAACAATGAGTAAATCATGAACTCATCATAAACACCATCATGCAACAAGAAACCATATTCCAAAAATGCACTATTAGAAGCATAGAATATGCTCCCCCTGAACCTATGCAAGTTTCTTACCATCAACTCTGATCACATTCATCTCATCGAAAAATGCACCAAAGAACCATTTTAGCAACAACATTATAAGATAAGCTTATAACCTTATCATGAACCAATCATCATTTCTAATTAGAATAAGGGAAGTATTAATAGTCTGCAACAAGTCAATATCAGAACCAGAAAGTAAATAATAACTGATGGAAACATATTATAAGCTCCCCCTGAATCTATGCCACTTATTTTTCATTACTGAGAAGCATACACAACTTTCTAGATATAAAATCACCTATACACTCGATTGTCTTTCATAAGATCCACCTACAAAAAGTAAAATATTGTTGATTACAACCACAAATCCCCCTAAATATGGCATTCCTATTAGAACAATTAACAGAGTTAAGAGGCAGGAATCGTTCCTAATTTATTTCTGAGATAGGAAACACGTGGAAGAGGCTTGTTAAATAAATATGCAACTTGTTCCTTTAAAGGAAAATATTCCAACTTGAATTTTTGTTCAAGCACTTTCTCTCTAAGAAAATGGTATTTGATTGGGATTTCTTAGTTTTGGATTGCATGACAATATTTTTAGACATACTTATGGCACTAGTGTTGTCATAGGGAATAGGTATAGGTTGAGGATAAGTGACTTGAATATCTTGCAATGTTTGGATCATCCATATAAGTTTAGTAAATAAGGAGGAAACAACAACATATTCTATTTCTGTAGTTTATAAAGAAATAAAACTTTTTTTCTTACTGAACCGATAGACTAATTGAGGTCCCAAATAGAATGATCCTCCACTAGTAATTTTATGCTCATCAACATTACATGCCCAGTCTACATTTGTGTAAGCATGAAGTGAAAATTCTGCATTTTTGGGATACCATAGACCAAAATATTGAGTGCCTTGTAGATACTTGAATATCCTCTTTATTGCTTGGAATTGAGCTCCCTTAGGTTTTTCTTGAAATCGTCCGACTATGCCAACTGCATGCATAATGTCTAGTCTTGTACCTGTAATATAGATCAATCTTCCAATCATATATATGCATTCAAGTTGATTATTTGTAGGGGAATAATAATTTTGGTTGATATTGCATCCTGTTACCATTGGTGTACATACATGTTTGCAATCTCCTGTTATGCGGATTAATCCCACTTGCAGACAAGAGCGATCTCCCTAGTATTCAATGAATATCTAGAAACAAACATCCATTCGGAAATATTTTTCTCTAGATTAAATGCATTTTAGAATTATTATAAGAAAATAGAGAGGACATGCCCCTACCTTTAAATCCAACATTCGATGCAGTCTTTTGTCTAGCTGCTCCAAAGAGGCTTCTCCAATAAGCAGAACTTGCAATCAAAGACAAGACAAAAGAATCAAAGCATCTGAAAAATATAATAATCAATAAAAGCTAACCCAACTTAGTGATCAATGAGTCTAAGTATTGATGTTATTTCAATAAGAATAAGAAAAAATCAATGAGAAAAAGAGATCCATATCTATTATCTTGAATAAAAAGAGTAATCTTACAACCTGATGCCTTGATGTTGTACAAATTTCTCCCGGGGTCCTGAAAAATCATTCCTCCTTCAATTTGATAAGCCTTCCTCTCTAAATATCATCATGGAGTTATGGACATAAGGGTGTGATAATTATCATGTCAACAAAAACTGACTAATGTAGAAAGTATGCACTCTTGGGAATTCTCTTCAGCAATTACATTTACAATCTCCTTAGCATCTACCATCTACTATGTGTGTAAAATCTACCTTTCAGCCTGAAACTTGAGCTCAATTTATAGGGAAATGGAGGTAGTTTCAGTTCCATGAAGAGGGGGATGGATTCCTCTCATGAAGGGATTTGAGCTCCATGGACCAGGGGATAAGCTTCATGGGTGGAGGGATAAAGATCGAACTGATCGCGCCTCTAGAAGCTTCCAGTTGGGAGAATATTCGACCAGCTAGGCTTCTAGAATTTACTTTTTCCTTTATTTGAATTTTTACAGGGGTCCGTAGGTTTTAATAGCAGAACATGCGGGGGTTGTCACAGTTTATAGACCAAGTATCCACAAATCCGTAGAAAAAGGCTAGAAAAAGTGCAGAGGTAGAATTTTAAGGGTTTTAAAGAGCTTTTCTCCAAATCCAAGACTTGGTTTAGGAGCATTAGGGTTTTTGACTTCTAAGGGAGCATGATATAGGTGGTGATAGACCTATACAGACATTTAAATGTCATGGTGACAAAATAACGTGTAACAGATTGCCCCCTAAAGTAAGAAGTTTGAGGTTATGCTGAAGAGTGAAGTGCTTTATCATTCCGAGGATTGGATTAGGGATACCAGTCGAAAACCTGTAAAAACATTCAATGAAAATATATATATATATATATATATATATATATATATATATATATATATATATATATATATATATATCATCACTGAGGTGGGAATTCCCATACTCAGATCAAAAATAACTAAATGTTTTGGTACATATATGATTTCAACATTACATCAAAAGTAGACACAGTATGGGCGCAACCATTTGTCATGAGTAGTCTACTGTATCATGAATAATAAAACTCCTCGCAGCCTGGATGGTGGAAACTAGATCCAGGGTCTTAATTTTTGCTTCCTGAACTAGTACGATTCTATCCATGCGATTGATTGTGTCAAAGTCAAACATGGTAGAAACCACTTGATTACTGGTCAATGATGTTAACCGTTAACAAGTGTGAGAGAAACCACCAATAATTACAATGGCTCTCAAAGTACTCCAGTACAATATATGAAGTGTGAATGAATTATTTGTAGTCGAACACTCATAGAATCGTTCAATCGAAGGTCAATGATGAAACTTGTCATCAAAGGCGTGAAATATGCCATTAGGGCATGCAAATTCAAGGTATTAATAGGATTCTAGATCAAGTTTCTAGATGATGAGTTAACATCGGTAGAAAGTGACCCGTCGTAGGAAAACCTACGACACGAAACCATTAGATCAAGTTTTGAAGGAATAATTGCAAGGACTGACTCAGGGATGGTCAACGTGAATGGAGACAAATGTTTGCAATGAATGGTTTATTTGAACTCTCTCTTGAACACATAACGACATTGTAGATGGTTTGACAGCATTTAACCTAAATATAATACCCAAAATCCGGATGAAGAATTTCAATGTGGTTTGATTAAATTTTAGACAAAGGATTTCCCAACCCAGATACAAGTGTGACAAAGTGTCATGTTCAAGAGTGGCATGCTGCTTTCTAAACAAGGGTGACAACTGGATTCTTTTTCTTTCTTTTCCCCCCACCATTACTGGCAAGTGCCCCTTTATTTTTGACAAGCTTGAGGAGGATAACATTTGCTAGTTTGTGTAAGCTCATCCTTCGGATGAGTCCATCCTAGTATTAAAATAGAACCCTAAGAAGGCATGGTCTGGTCCTGTTTGTAATCGACAGGTCCTAAATTGTTAAATTTTAACGAGTCCAGTATAGGAGAAACTCATCGTTTTTCAGTTTTAGGGAGTTAAAAGAAAAACATAAGTAAACTCCATGGTTTTTCTTTGCCGTAAATTTAGTCTCTCAGGCCCGAAAAGGGATAAAATAATGCAGGAGAGAACTCTATTGACCATGATTAGTCAACGTATACCTTTTTCGTAATTAGACCATTTCAGTTCGGAAAAGGGGTAAACTTATAATTAAGGGACAACTGTTCATTTACTTTAACGAGTTAGAATAGTCAAGTACTAGATGATCTTTTCATATTTAGAGAGTCTGAAAAGGGCTTAAAAGAGAACTTCAGGGTTTCTCTTTTTCGTAATTTTAAAGAGCTTGAAAAAGTGATAAAAATATACTCAGTTGGCTGACTTTCAATTTAATTTACGAGCAGGAAAAGACGGAAAGAACTCGGCATTTTCATGTGTTTTACGAGAATGAAAGATAGGTAAATAATCTTGGGATTTTCATGAGTTTAATGAGTCTTGAAAATAATAACCGAAATGGACTCAAGATAGGTTTCATTTTTATACAAGCTTGAAACATAGGAAAAAATTATGCTTGAGAGTGGTTTCATTTTTACACAAGCTTGAAACGTAGGAAAACTGTGCTTGAGAGTGGTTTATTTCATTTTTACACAAGCTTGAAACAAAGGAAAATATCATTCTTGAGATAAGTTTCAATGCCCCCCAAGCGTAACCTGCAAGAGCATATGCCCCCCAAGCTTCATTTCATTCACCTAAGTGGAATAGTGGTTACTAATAGGTGGATGGAATGAAGGTTCATTTACGAGATCAAATGAAAGACACAACTTGACACTTACGAGATATAATCAAAGACTTGACTCAATTAGGAGAGGATTTGTTTCATTTTTTAATGAGCTTGACAAAGGAAAAGAACTATGCTCATTGCCTGATTCATTTTTTAATGAGGTTGAAACAGTAAAAAAAAACTATCCTCAAGGTGACATGTTTCATTTTTTAACAAGGTTGGCACAGGAAAAGAACTATCCTCATTCCCAGATTCATTTTTTAACAAGGTTGACACAGGAAAATAACCATCTTCATAAGGGCCTGTTTCATTTTTTAACGAGGTTGGCACAGGAAAAGAAATATCCTCATTCCCTAATTCATTTTTTAATGAGGTCGACATAGGAAAAGAACCATCCTCATAAGGGCATGTTTCATTTTTTGACGAGGTTGACACAGTAAAAGAACTATCCTCATGGTGACGTGTCATGGCTTCCCACTAGAAGAAACACATGTCAAGGGACACTCCTTGATCATGGCTTCCAAGAGGTCTTCATCAGATGGAATAACAATTCTCTGGAAGGAACATATGTCAAGGTACTCAATAGGGATAATAACGTCGCGCTCAAATAATTCCATAGGGTTTTCCATGTCAATTACCGCATGTAAGTCAAAGGAATTCAAGTAAACAGTGAGAGGCTCGCTTGCATCGGTAACTGAAAACATGGGACTGGTTGCCACATAATTAACCCGTAGTGGGTAGATACCACTTCTGTATAAGGAAAATTTAGGGATGTCAGATTATTGGTAGTCGAATCAAGAATAACGAATGAAAGCTGGTCAACAGTCACAATGTTTCCATTGTGAGATAAATACATCACACAAAAGAGTGTCGATACGACAACTTTCATTGCATAGATATAGTCTCGCCCAAGGAGAAAATTGAAATCCAAGGGGCCTCAGACTACCATAAGATCAATATAGATAGTTTTACCTTCCAAGGTAATACAAAACTTAGGAAGGATCCCTAAAGGTTCACTAATGGTTCTGTTAAAAGCTGACAGATTCTGTGTAATAGGCACAAGCTGAGGGGAACCCAAAGCTTGCTAAGCAGTTGAGGATAAAATACTAACAGAAGCACCTTCATCTAAATTTTTGCAACGCACATTCTTACCACAAGCCTTCACAATGATTCGGAAATGGATGGAGGAAGGAAGACGAGGTTCTATCAGTATATTCCAATGAAAGGAAAAAACCTCGGTAATTGGAGGGGATTCTGTAGAAACAGGTGAAATGCCCCCTGGTGTAAAAGAATTTGATGTAACAAGAAGAACCTGAGTGGTATGAATTTCACTCTCTAAAGGGAAAGTGGGATCGACTGAATGTGAAATTGAGTCGACCACTTGATCAAATAATGGATCATCAGCCTGAGTGATATCAATTTCACTCTTTAATGGAATAATGGGATTGACTGTACTTGGAACTAGATCAATCACTTCATCAATTGACGGTAGGTTGGGAGAAAGTTTACAGTACCAAGTTGGAAGTTGTTGCTATGGAACAATAAGGTTTTCCAACAGTTTTAAGGCTTCATCCATGTGAGGGAAAATGTGAGTTTGATGACTCCATTTGCAGAACCTACAAGGAAACCTAACTTTACCATTTTTCCCAGGAACCTGACTATCACTGGTTGATTGATCAACAGTAAGTTGATGAGATTTTTCTAACCATACTTCCAAGACCTTCGAAATACCAGGACAATTGATAAGGAAGTGGTCACCCTTACAAATCTTGCAAGGGTTTTTGGGTTTACGATGCATGTTGGAGGTTTCCTCAACACTACTAACACTTATAGCCATGGTTGGTTGGTTGAATTCTTTATTATCTTGCTTCTTCTTCTTCTTCCCTTTCTTCTTCTTAGCCACCTAGTTATTAGTGTCAAGGATTTTACCAGGGGAAGAAGAAGAAATGGAGGAAGACATGTTGGGCAAAGAAGGTAAAGGGTTAACATGAGGTTGGTGATGTTGAGATGGTGAACTCTGTTGAGGTGAAGCATCCGGTTGAGGTGGAACAATTTGAGTATTTGAGGCCAACGAAGTTGAAAATAACCATACCTGTAAACCTATGGTAAATCTAGGTAATGACAATGTAGCCATATAAGGAGGAACAACATTTCCAAAGCAAGGAAAAGTACTAGGATTCTCATTAAGAGGGGTTCCTTGGTTGGTAAATTCCGGAACAGTTGCCATTAGATTCAACTTCAGTGAATTTTATTAACAATTCAAATTCACAATCCACACCTATGGTCTCTAAAATGTAAAAACAAACAAATGAAAATGTGCTATAAAATCTAAGAGTCAAACCACATACAAACAATTTGTTTTCACGGCGAAATCACTAGTTGGTGATGAAATCCAACGCCGCAGATATCAATGTGAAAAACTAGCGGTCGGAACAGTTACCCTGACAACCTTATTAATGAAACGGTCCGGTGCAAGTACCTCCACTATGCCATCTCGAAGTGAAGTGCACCCTCTGGAAAGTCCAAGTGAGTCTAGTCAACTTCTGCTCCAGGTACAGTGGGACCTTCCGGCCTCCACCGTCACCTTGGGAAAAATCCTAAATATTATGGCCACTAAGGTCACAAAATGAGACAAATGCACTTGGGGGAACAATCTATGATCCAATATACACGTAAGGGTAGAGTATCAAGCTTAATCACCTTGAAAGCTCCTCGACATGGTAAATATGAGGTTTGCTAACAAGTGACCTCGGGCTCCTTGACGATGGTTAATCCGAGGTTTACAATTTGTATTATGTGCACATCTTTTATCTTTTCCAATGAGATAGGTACGATTACCTCACTGGGTCCGACATGTTCTCGTGCTTGACTCTTTTAAGAAGAGATTCCCAGAGCACAATTGCAACAATTGGAATTTTTCCTTACCGCAAGATACTATTGTTTGTTTAGTTTCTTTGGAAAGTTAACTACAACCTATTCTAAAGCACTAGCCTAAGCTAAATTGGTGGAAAGTTCCCTAGAAAATGTAAAAATTACTAGATGAATTTTATTAAGCACTGTGTTATTAGGGTTGTTATTACTCAAAGGGTAAATGGATATGAAACCAGTAGTGTTATGACCTGACCCAAAACTGAATTCAATCGAATATGATAATATAATATTTTTAATTCGATGAATCCTAACTAAAGTAAGAGAGAGTTTCCATTCACTTCCAACAATGCAAAAATTGATAATTCTCTAATGCACTAATTTCAGCAAGAAGAACTAATGCTAATCAACTCCAATTTTTATTTTTATGTTTTTTAAAACAAGCATAAAAACATGTAAATTCAAATCAAAGAAATTGATCTAAATCTATGATTGATTTTTCCAGAATGTAAACTATGCAGTTGTAATCTATGCATAATTCACTTGAAAACTATGCAAATGTAATCTATGCGCATTTTTCACTTGAAAACTATGCAAATGTAATCTATGCACATTTTTCATTCATATTTTGAAAATGAGAATTCTAACTATGCAAATGTAATCTATGCAAGAGAATTCTCGTACACAAGATGATTCCAAATGAGCGAAAGAACAACAAGACTATTATCCTTCACTAATGTAATCTAAGGAACCGATCAAGTGTAAGTAAAGAAAATTGGGTTAGAATTTCAAAGGTCAAAAATAAAAACACTCAAAGGAGATTAACACTCAGACACAATTGTTAAGAGACTGAGACAAACCTCGAAGTAATGACCAAAGGAAATTAAATTAAGAATTTCTCAAAAAAGAAACTCAAAACACCCAATTAACTTAACTGAGACTGATGAGACTATAAATGGATCAGGGCAAACTTGAAGAATCAGGCAATCTAACTCTAAAAAGGACAATTTTTTTTTTTTTTTTTTTAAATTCCCAGGGGTCCGTAGTTTCTAATAGAAAATAAAGCGGGTGCGCATTGTTTTGAACTAAAACTTGTAGACGTTGCCGCACTGTTTTCTGCTGAAAACCGCGGAGGCAAGGAAAAATTTTGAAAAAATAAATAATCAGCTTCCTTTTTTAGGGATTCTTAAAATTTATCTACCCAACCCATTCTAAGATAAGTCAAAATCAGAAAACTCTAAAATTCAAACTGAAAATAAATTAAAGAAAACTAAGTTCTATTCCCCAATGGAGTCACCATTTTGTTATGCGGATTAATCCCTCTTGCGGACACGAGCGATCTCCCTAGTATTCTGTAGAAATTTTCTGAATAATGAATGTTTATTTGCTGCAATTAACCTGATCATACATCAATTCGAATTGCTTGTACAACACATAATTGCTTCTACAAATTAATCGTCCATGCGGAATAAAAACAAGCGATAGAACACCAGATCTGCACACACATTTGACACAGTATGTATGGGGAAAGCCTATAGCTGAAAACCCCCAGCTATTTGTTATATTATAAAGAAGAGAACATTCAGCAATACATCATACAATACTCTCCTCGAGTAATCAGTACAATCTCCAAAGCTGAACACAAAAACTAGCTAGATCTGAAACTAGTCGCAGGTTCAAATCTTCCCGCTGCTTTGCCTGCCTCTGCTGCGCAATCCAAAGAGAGAATACAGCCAAACCAAATTCGAATTCAGCCTCAATGAACAGCGTAAGCATAATCAGCAATCTCCTCCACTGATTGTGCAAGTCTCATGCACAACTGATTGCAAACTAATAGCACACCCGCTCTTTCACCTAGTCTCCTCCACTAGTCTTCACTGAACTGAACATGAACTGAGTTAACTGATGTGTTCTTTTAGTTTAATAATGAGTTAATATCAGTGAATTAATTAATAATTAATTCACCCAACTCATCTCTAGTATAATCATAAGTTAAACTGATCATAACTAGTTAAACTAGTTAACCGGAACACCTCCTCCATCAACTCCTCAATCAACTCCACCAAAAATCCACCACATGAGTCTAACTGAAGTCTAACATGCATGAGTTCATCTAACTCATAGGAAATTCGAATTTCCTTATGTCAGCTGCATGCCCCACCTCCGGGGGTCAAACTGAAGTGCCGCAAGAGACAAAGATAATGTTTTTAGTCCGAATATTATTAAGAGCAAATAATATTCGACTGTTCTATTTTTAGCTCGGCAGTCTAAAAATAGAAACCACCTGAATGTCTAAAAATAGAGGTCCATATATTTTTACCAACATGACCAATCCTCCAAGAATAGCATACTGCAGCTCCCGGTCCATGATCCATATGTCTAAAAATAGACATAGTCTAAAAATAGACTTTGCGCCAAAAATAGCCTGCGGGCCCACCTAGTGAAGGCGACTTCTTTTCACTAGGCTCCATCATCTTGTTGCATTTTCAACACTCCCTCTCAGCAAGATATGGATTATCTGCAACCCCTATCCTGCCTCTGTGGAACTCGAATTTGCTCCTGGTGAGCGCCTTCGTCAGAATGTCAGCATCCTGATCCTCCGTCGGAATGTAGGACAACAACATGATCCTCCGCTGAACACAGTCTCTGATGTGATGGTACCTGATGTCAATGTGTTTGGACCTATCATGAAAAACTGGATTAACCGAGAGCTTGATGCAGCTCTGGTTATCACAGTAAATCACTGTAGGCTCCAACTGCAACCCGAACAAGCCGACCAGGATCTTCCTCATCCAAATCGCCTCACATGCAGCCAAGCTTGCTGCCATGTACTCGGCCTCTGATGAACTGAGTGCTACGGATCTCTGCTTCCTGCTGTACCAGGAAACTGCTGTCGACCCAATGCTGAAGATCCCTCCAGATGTGCTCTTCTGGTCCGTTGGGCTCCCTGCCCAATCTGCATCTGTGAAGCCACAAAGCTTCACTCCATCCTCCTGTCTGTACCAAAGTCCATATCCCGCTGTGCCACTGATATAACGCAACACATGCTTGCCAGCCTTCTAAAAGAGCTTGGTAGGCCTAACCATAGCTTGCGAAAGCTAGTTAACTGCATAGCATATGTCGGGTCGAGTATTGACCAGATACATCAACGACCCCACCAACTGTCGAAAGACAGTTGCATCCACTACCTCCTCCGAAGTAGCATCTCCCTTCCTCCATCCACCAGGAAGAGGGGTATCAACAGGCTTGCAGCCATGCATGTTGAACCTCTCCAGAATCTCCCGGGCATACTTGCCCTGAGAAACAAACAGTCCACCGCTCCGCTGCCAAATCTCCAATCCCAGGAAATAATGAAGGAGGCCCAAGTCCTTCATCTCAAACTCTCGTGCAAGATCCTCCTTGCATGAAAGTATCAACTGCTCATCGCTAGTCAAAATCAGATCATCTACATATAGTACGATGATCAACAGCTTCCCCTCCACCACGATCTGGTACAGGTTAGGATCCGCCTCACTCTTGGTGAATCCAAGCCCGGTGAAGTAGCTGTCTATGCGAGTGTACCAAGCACGAGGTGCTTGCTTCAGCCCGTACAGTGCTCTCTTGAGTCGGCACACATGCGACTCACTGCTGAAGATCTCGAAACCTTCAGGCTGCTCTATGTACACCTCTTCCTCAATAACTCCATTGAGGAACGCAGTCTTCAGATCCATCTGATGGATGTGCCACCCCATCTGCGCTGAGAGAGCAAGGATCATCCGTATGGAGGAATACCTTGCGACAGGTGCAAAGGTCTCCTCATAGTCGACTCCCTCTATCTGTGAGAAGCCTCGGGCGACAAATCTCGCCTTGTACTTCTCCACACTCCCGTCAGCCGCCTGCTTCACTTTGTAGATCCATCGCGAACCTACCACTGACTTCTCCTTCGGTCTTGGGACAATCTCCCATGCACTGTTTCTGATGATCGAATCATACTCTTCGATCATGGCATCAACCCATGCGGGTTCCTCCACCGCTTCCTCGAAAGAGGAAGGCTCCATCATGACACATTTTCTCACAAGAGCCATGTATCCAGTGTACCGATCCGGTGACTGTCTCTGTCTGCGCTGAGCTGTAGGTGGTCCTACAACTCTCTCTGCATCTTGAGCCAGTCGCTCAGCTTCTGTAGTGCGCTTGCGCCCTCTGATGGTTGGCGCTGCATGAGTGGTCTCTTCCACTCCCAGAACCTCCTCTTGTGGCTGATCCACATCCGGAGACTCCTCCTTGGGAGCTAACATCTCCTCCTCTGCATGCAAGTGTGGCTCCCTCTCAAGCGAACACTGCATGGCTTTCTCCTCCAGAAATTTTATATCTCGTCGAACAACAGTATTGCGACTGTCTGGCACATACACCCGATAGTTGTGGGGTGTATCAGTGTACCCCACAAATATTCCTTCCTCTGCGGTCGGATCCAGCTTCCTTCTTGCATCCTTCGTCACATGCATGTAGACAGGAGAACCAAAGATTCTCAAGTGAGAAACATCAGGCCTCTTGCCAGAATAAGCCTCCTCCGGTGTACTCATGCCAAGAACCTTGTGAGGACAACGGTTCTGCACATAAACTGCTGTGTTGCATGCCTCAGCCCACAAGTGAAGGGGTAGGCCCTGATCATGCAACATCGCCCGTGCAGCACCCACGATTGTTCTATTCTTCCGCTCAGCCACCCCGTTCTGCTGTGGGTTATGGGGTGCGATGAGCTCTCTCCGAATCCCTTCTGCGCTGCAGAACTCCTTGAATTCAGCCGAGATGAATTCACCACCATTGTCGCTCCTGAGAGCCTTCACCTTCTTCCCCGACTCCTTCTCGACCAGTGCTTTAAACTCACAGAACTTCGCGAATGTCTCGCTCTTCTTCTGCATGAAGAAGATCCAGCACTTTTGAGAGAAGTCATCAACAAAGATCAAGTAATACTTGTGCTTTGCTGTCGAAGCAACTGAGAAAGGACCACACACGTCTGTGTGAACTCTCTCAAGGATTGTCGTGGCGCGACTATCCTTCTCGTGAAAGGTGGCTTTCACATACTTCCCCAAGGTACACCCCTTGCATTGATCTGACTGCGCAAGAGTGCCCTTTGGAAGTCCCGTAGAAATCTGCTGCAGTATCTTCAAGGCTCCATGGTGAAGGTGGCCCAATCTCCGGTGCCACAGTTCGCCCTCATCATCCCGGCTCACCACTTCTCCCGCCTTGCATGCCATCGCTGCACAGCCATCTACTTGCAACTGATACAGGTTCTTGACTCAAACCCCTATCATCCGGGTCTCTCCAGTAGCCTTACTGCGCATGAAAGCTTTTCCTTCGCTGAAGACCACATCATACCCCTTATCTTCCAACATTGCCACAAAAACCAGGTTCTTCTTCAATCCGGGCACATGCATGACATCCTTTAGTATGAAGGGTTTACTAGACTCCCTCTTAAAGGAAATGGTACCGATACCAGTCATCTACCATCATCGCCCATCTCGATGTGCATGCCCAGATCTTTGTCTTCCAGATCTGAAAACAACTCCTGATCTCCAGTCATGTGGAATGATGCGCCACTGTCCAAGAACCACACCGATCCCATCACACTTGAAACCAAGCATGCGATCAGTGAAAAATCAAGCTCAAACTGCGAGGCTAATGCCTCTCTCGATGCAGATCCACCAGCCTTCTTGTTTTTCTTCTTTTGCGGACAGTTCGTGGCATAATGTCCGTGCTGGTGACAGTGGAAGCACTTCACCTTGGACATGTCTTGCTTCTGCTTACCCTTAGCACCGGATTGAGAAGACTTCTTCTTCCCCTTCTTTGCTTTGGCAGCCAAAGCGCAGTTTTCTTCATCAGCTCCCTTTGATGAAGCTCCATCTCTGGTATTCCGCCGAATCTCCTCTTGCACGAGATCAGACCACAGTCTTTCCCATCCCGGCAACTTTTCCCGACCATTGACACTATCTTGGTATGCATGCCAACTCTTCGGCAAACCAAGAAGCGCCAAACTCACCAGATCCTCATCATCCACCGTCACACCAACACTTCCCAGTTCATCCCGACAATGGGTGAACCTCGTGAGGTATTTGGGGATGCTTTCTCCTCTCTCCATCTTGATGTTTCTTAGTCTATCTTTGAGCGCCAGTTTCCTTTGGTCGCTCTTGCTCTGGTACAGATCTGTCAGCGCTTTCCACATTAAATATGGAGTAGCTTTACCATGCAGGCTAGATACAATATGATCCTTAACGCCCTCCAACAAGATCCTTCGACATTTCACCTGTTTCTTTTGCCATGCTTCCACAACAGCAGCATCAGTAGGGGTAGGCTTTGGAACATCTTTCTCCACGAATTCCAACAGCCCATTATCATCCAATACAGCCTCCATGCGGTCCTTCCATGCAACATAATTCGAACTGCCTTCAAGAGCATATTCGAGTCGCAAACCGTTGAAGGACATTTTCGCCGCGGCACCAAAAACACAAATCTGCAAATTCGAATTTCACCAAGAGCTGATAAACTTGATCGCTTCCGATCTACACTTGAGAGCTAATTATTTCCAAATCAGAGATTGACTGCATGGACATTTACCAGATCTTTCACCTTACAAGGAAGGATGAATATTCCGGAGGCTACCTGGCCCGCATGCAGACTCTGTCCGAGGAAATAATAAACAATCACCGTAATAGATCTCGACGATTAATTTTGCTCTGATACCATGTATAAATTTGCTGAATAATGAATGTTTATTCGCTGCAATTAACCTGATCATACATCAATTCGAATTGCTTGTACAACACATAATTGCTTCTACAAATTAATCGTCCATGCGGAATAAAAACAAGCGATAGAACACCAGATCTGCACACACATTTGACACAGTATGTATGGGGAAAGCTTATAGCTGAAAACCCCCAGCTATTTGTTATATTATAAAGAAGAGAACATTCAGCAATACATAATACAATACTCCTCACAAGTACTCAGTACTACCTCATATGCTGAACACAAAACTAGCTAGATCTAAAACTAGTCACAGGTTCAAATCCTTCTGCTGCTCTGCCTGCCTCTACTGCGCAATCCAAAGAGAGAATACATCCAAACCAAATTCAAATTCAGCCTCAATGAACAGCGTAAGCATCATCAGCAATCTCCTCCACTGATTGTACAAGTCTCATGCACAACTGATTGCAAACTAATAGCACACCCGCTCTTTCACCTAGTCTCCTCCACTAGTCTTCACTAAACTGAACATGCACTGAGTTAACTGATGTGTTATTTTAGTTTAATAATGAGTTAATATCAGTGAATTAATTAATAATTAATTCACCCAACTCATCTCTAGCATAATCACAAGTTAAACTGATCATAACTAGTTAAACTAGTTAACCGGAACACCACCTCCATTAACTCCTCAATCAACTCCACCAAAACTCTGCCACATGAGTCTAACTGAAGTCTAACATGCAATAGCTCACTTAACTCATAGGAAATTCGAATTTCCTTATGTCAGCTGCATGCCCCACCTCCGGGGGTCAAACTGAAGTGCTCCAAGAGGATAAACTGAAGTTTATAGTCCAAATATTATTAAGGGTAAATAATATTTGACTGTTCTATTTTTAGCTCGGCAGTCTAAAAATAGAAACCACCTGAATGTCTAAAAATAGAGGTCCATCTATTTTTACCAACATGATCAATCCTCCAAGAATAGCATACTGCAGCTCCCGGTCCATGATCCATATGTCTAAAAATAGACATAGTCTAAAAATAGACTTTGCGCCAAAAATAGCCTGCGGGCCCACCTAGTGAAGGCGACTTCTTTTCACTAGGCTCCATCATCTTGCTGCATTTTCAACATATTCAACGAATAGCTAGAAACAAACATCAATTTGGAAATATTTTTCTCTAGATTAAATGCATTTTAGAATTATTATAAGAAATTAGAGAGGACATGCCCCCACCTTGAAATCCAACGTTCGATGCAGTCTTTTGTCCAGACGCTCCAAAGAGGCTTCTCCAATAAGCAGAACCTGCAATCAAAGACAAGACAAAAGAATCATAGCATCTGCAACATATAATAATCAATAAAAGCTAACCCAACTTAGTGATCAAGGAGTCTAAGTATTGATGTTATTTCAATAAGCATAAGAACAACTCAATGTGAAAAAGAGATCCATATGTATTATGTTGAATAAAAAGAGTAATCTTACAACTTGATGCCTTGATGTCGTACAAATTTCTCCTGGGGTCCTGAACAATCGTTCCTCCTTCAGTTTGATAAGCCTTCCTCTCTAAATATCAACATGGAGTTATGGACATAAGGGTGTGATCATTCTCATGTCAACAACAAATCACTAGTGTAGAAAGTATGCACTATTGGGAATTCTCTTCAACAATTACATTTACAATCTCCTTAGCATCTACCATCTACTATGTGTGTAGAATCTACCCTTCAACCTGAAACTTGAGCTCAATTTATAGGGAAATGGAGGTAGTTTCAGTTCCATGAAGAGGGGCATGGATTCCTCTCATGAAGGGATTTAAGCTCCATGGACCAAGGGATAAGCTGCATGAGTGGAGGGATAAAGCTCGAACTGATCGCACCTCTAGAAGTTTCCAGTTGGGAGAATATTCAACTAGCTAGGCTTCTATAATTTACTTTTTCCTTTATTTGACTTTTTACGGGGGTCCGCAGGTTTTAGTAGCAGAATGTGTGGGGGTTGCCGTGGTTTATAAACCAAGTATCCGCGAACCTACAGGAATATGCTAGAAAAAATGAGGAGGTAGACTTTTAGGGGTTTTAAAGGGCTTTTCTCCAATTCCAAGACTTGGTTTAGTAACATTAGGAACATTAGGAGCATGATATAGGTGGTGATAGACCTATACAGATAGTCAAATGTCATGGTGAAAAAATAACGTGTAACATCTCCCATTCCATATTTCTTCATAATCTGCTTGAGATAATTGGTTTGAGAAAGAAAGATACCAACTTTAGTTTGATGAACTTGAAGACCAAGAAAGTATGTTAGATCACCAAGTAAACACATTTCAAATTCCAATTGCGTAGCTGAATCAAATCCTTGACTCATAGATTCAACATTGCTTACAAATATGATGTCATCTATATAAACCAGAAAAGTTTGTCTTTTTCAAATTTGATATATAAATTTCACTATGCAAATCCTTTCTTGAATCCTTGTTGCCGAAGATACCTGTCAAGACAATAATACCATCCATGAGGAGCTTGTTTTAACCCATATAGTTCCTTCTTAAGTTTTCAAACAAGATTTTTATCATTTCCAAGTATGAATCCTTCAGGTTGTTCAATATAAACCTCTTCTTCTAGATCCCCATTTAAAAATGTATACTTAACATCCATTTTATATACCTTAAAGTTATGAAAGCTGGAAAATTCCAGAAACATTCTTATGGCTTCAAGTCTAGCTATAGGTGAAAATGTCTCTTCAAAATCGATCCCTTCCTGTTAAGCATATCCTTTACATAAAAGTCTTTCTTTGTTTCGAATTAATTCTCCAATTTATTTTAGTTTGTTCTTAAACACCCACTTTATTCCAATTACATTTTTATTATGAGGCCTTCATACAAGTTCCATTGTATGGTTCTTTTCTATTTGATCAAGTTCTTCATGAACTGCCTTAACCCAACATTCATCTTTGCTTTATTGATTCACATTTTGAGGTTCAATTGTGGATAATAAGGCTAAGTGACTATATGATCCACCGCAAGTTCTTCTAGTTTGTATTTTCGCTTCCTTATCACCTAGAATTTGAGATTTGGGATGATTTTTCTAGACATACCTTGATGAAGTCTTTTTGAAATACATGTATTTTCATTTCCTTCTTATGATGTTGCTCTTTCTTCTTCTCCTACAACTTCCTGGATTTTAGTAGGGAGAGGTTCGTTATCTGCTTGTGCTTCCTTTTTGGTACCCGTGGATGGTTCATCAATCACAATATCTATATTTTCAACAATCTTTTGGAGCCTTTTATTATAACATTTATATCCATGCTTCTGGAAGAGTATCCAAGGAGGATTCTACAACTTCTTGGATTTGAGTAGGGAGAGGTTCGTCATCTATTTGTGCTTCCTTTTTGGTATTTTTAGATGCTTCATCAATCACAATATCTATATTTTCAACAATATTTTGGAGCCTTTTATTATAACATTTATATCCTTGCTTCTGGAAGAGTATCCAAGGAGGATTATTTCATTAGCTCTGGATTCAAACTTTCTAAGTTTATCATCATTTTTCTTTATGAAACATTTTCTTTCAAATATTTTAAAGTTTTTGACAGTTGTAGGCTTACCATACCAGAGTTCATATGGAGATTTATCACTATTTACTTGAACATGGGCCTTGTTAAGTATATCCACAATTATTTCTACTACTTCTCCCCAGAAGGTGTGAGGTGTTCCTGACTCATAAATCATGGCACTCGCCATTTGTTGAAATGTTATGTTCATTATGTTTGCCACTCCATTTTGTTGAGGAGTTTTAGATATGGAAAATTTTCTTTTGATGCCATGTTTTCACAAAATGGAAAAAATCGTCTAATACAAATTCTCCTCCTCTATCAAATCTAAGACATTTGTCTTTTAGATACAATTCATTTTCTACTAAAGCTTTGAATATATTAAACTTTTCAAATGCTTCATCTTTATACCTTAGTAAACCAACCCAACACATTCTTGTAAAGTCATCAATCAATAGCATGAAGCATTTCTCACCACGAGGATACTTATTTCTCATAGGACCACATAAATCAATATCAACGAGTCCAATGGATTTACTTGAAGTGCATTCTTTAGCTTTAAACTGAACTCTAGATTTCTTACCAAATTGACATGATTTGCATATGTTATTTTCAAGTGGAGAAATGTTGAGCAAGTCACAAACTTCTCTCATCTTGCTTGATTTGTATAGTTGAGAAAATATGAGGTGTCCCAATCTTTTGCTCCAAATCCAACTTTCTTCAGATTTGTTCAAAAAACAATTCTCTTTTCTGCCTTCTAGGATATAGACATTTCCTAGAGTTCTAGTTCCCTTGATTATGATATTACCCGCATCCAAATTTATTACCACATAATTCTTTGATTTGAAAATAAATTCGTGCAATTGATTGCACATTTGACTAACACTTAATAAGTTATGTCTCAGCCCATCAACAATTTAATAATACATTCTCAATTTTGACCTTTTCTTTTAAAATTGTAGATCCTTTTCCTTTAATAGTAACATGTGAGTTATTACCAAAAGTGACATTATTTTATTTCTTAATTTCATTAAAATAAACAAACTTATCACTTTCACATCTCTTATGCTTTGAAAAATTGTTGACATGTACCATAGATTCTCTTGATCTCTTGCATACAATGCTAGACCACAATTTTCAGAAGAAGCAATTTTCTTTTTCCATACCTTTAGAGCTTTTGTTTTCTATTCATGTTGATAAGATGAATTCATCTAGATTTTGCATTAAATTTCTTCATGACCGAAGTTATTGCAAATAAAACATTCAACTTCATTTTGAAGAGGGGAGAAAGTATTATAAGAAGACTCTTATCATGTTGGCATTATGTTGTTTTCTTGTTTCTCTAGTTATAATTGTTTTATAAGCAACATGACCAAAGTTGTGATAAGTGAAGCATTGACCCTCGAAATAAGAATACTTGGGAGTATAAAACCTTTTGGAGTAGCTTTCCCTTTGTTCATGGAAAGGTTGTTTTGATGAGAAAAAATTTATCCTTCATTCCTTTGTTGAGTCTTATGATTATGAAAAATGATTCCTTTTACCACATTGACATAGCTTTTTATACCCGTTTTCGAAGATTTTACAGGTTATGATGTTTCACCATTTTAATTCAATTATATCCAAGACTTGTCTTGATTAGTGGAGAACATTGTACTTTAATAATTTATTCTAAAGTTTCATATCCTTTAGCAAATCTAAGCTTTAGAGCCTTTTATTTCTCAAGTTCCTTTCTTAGACCCACAATTTCAAGTTCTAAATTTTCATAGTGCCTTTCCCTTTCTTGGGCTTGTTTCTTCAAAGCTTCTTCAACAAATTTAACTTCTTCTAGACATATATTTAGCTGAGTTTTTTCTTCAATAAGAGTGTTTTCTTTATACATATAGATTTCCTTTTCTTGATTCTTGTTTATGACCCTGAATCTATCAATTTATTCTAAATAATCCATAAAGACATCATAAAATTCATGCCATAAGTAATTGACAATCCTAGTTTGATTCATCATCCTCATTATTGGAAGAATATTCACTATCTTCATGAGTATAAAAACTTTTCTTATTTTCAAAGCTTATTTTAACATTATTTTTTGGAACATTCTTCCCCTTTTCATGGTTTTCTTTATATGTACACTTAGTAACATAGTGACCTATTCCACAGGAAAAACATTTAAAAGGAAAATTACCATTGAACCTATCAGTTCCTACTTGGAGCTTCTTCACAAAATTCACTTCTTCTTCATCTGAAATGTAACATGTATCCTTAGGCTCTTATTTTTCTTTCCCTTTGTTTTTGACTTTGAATTTTTCTTCTCTAATACCTGATGTACCCCCTTTCCTCATCTCATAAGCTGTCAAGATCCCATGGAGTTGTTCAATAGTGATATTCTTCATATCCTACATTTTTTCAATGGAGGAGCCTATGGAATCGAACTTTGGGGTTAGAGATCTCAAAATATTTTCAACAACAGTAGAACGCTTTATTTATTTTCCAAGATCTTTCATTCAGTTAATAATCTCTTCTACTGTAAGGAAAAATCTTGCAATATTTTCACCATCGTGCATTCTGTGAGTCTCATACTGAATTCTATATGTTTTAAGTTTAACACTTTTTACCTTAGTCTCACCTTCATAGCTTTGGAAAAAATTATCCCATATTTATTTGTGGTATTTAGTTGCATTACTTTCACAAACTCAGATTCAACTAAAATTCTGAAGATAGCATTGAATTCCTTTACATTGAACTCATATCGTTTCTTCCCTGCATCATCTGTGGGAATGGAGGTTGGGTATTGATATCCACCTTCAACAATTGCCCAAACATCATCTCCTAGTGCCTACAAATATGCTCTCAACCCGAATTTCCAAAATACAAATTTAGTCCCATTAAACAAAGGTGGCTTAATAGATGATACTCCTTGATTTCTCATATTGATGAATCTCCCTTTAAGCGATCAAGCTTCTTTTGAGGGACCTGCTGTGATACCAATTGTTAGGAAAAATACTGAGGGGGAGGGAGTGAATCAATATTTTTAATTCACTTTAACTTTCAATTTCTTATTCAAATTTCTATACGCTAATTTCCTTCATGAAACCAACATATGTACATGACTCTAAGGAATGCAATTAGCGTATATCTAGATAAATTAATTTGTCATAACTTCCATAAATGAATTAACTTAATCATTGAATTATCCATTCATTAACCATATAGTTATGAAGTAAATAATAGGAAATTTTTTTACAACACATCAGTAACACACATAGAACACTAGAATTTTAGGTGCAAAACCAATGTGGGAGAAAACCACTGCTACCGCTTTCCTTGTATTCTTTCTTATTATATAAAGAAAATAATTAGATTTTTTACTAGTGGAGACTCTTACCATCACACAGTAATCCACCTGCAGGAGGCTACAACCTCCACTCATTTTCCAACACCCATTGGAAGGGAGCTACAACCCCTGGAACTCGTTTACCGGATCCTATCAGAAGGGAGATCTTACCCCCTTACTGAAGGCTGCAACCCTTAGCTCCTTGTGGACCATTTTTCAAAATGTTTTAGACTGGATCCACTTGTAAAACAATCATCAAGCAACCTGTAGGCCATATTTCATCATATTCTCACACTAAACCCACACCAATAAATAATCCCAAATCTATATCCAAACTGAAATACTGAAACACATAATCTGAATCACTGAATCACTGTAAATAAACTGAATATTTGAAGCATCAAGCTACTAAATACATAAATAAACCAAAAAAATGAACTTCATAATATATACGCGATTGTTCTTAATAGAAGCAACGTATATACATGCTTCCTCTGCATAAAACTTGTGTACATATATCATATTACTGAATTGGTAACTGAATCATTGTAACATTGCACCACTCACTGAATCAAGTATTGAACTAATCACAGATAATTGAATCATACATGTTTATCATAACTGATCAATATAACAATCCACAACTCAATCAACCCAAACAACAATGTCAGATACAGATCATTCTTATCAAGACATCATTGACAAAAAAACAAAATAGAACATACATCATTAACATTTATCATTAATGAACACTACAAACCCTGACAAAAGATGACTCGGAATACATATGTGACTAGTATTAAACAGACCAACATATATACGCACTTACATTGTGGAACACCCGTGTACAAATCTCAACATACTGAAAAACACATCACATAATATATACGTGACTACCCATAAACATATCCGCGTATGTACACGATTATTAAAAAACACACTTGTGTAAAGATATGTAAACTTTCACTGCAAATACAATTCTCATTCCACAAACCCCACTGTCACATATTCATATTACAACATCATTATAGCCGCATATATATCATTATTAGCTATAATTATAAACAAATCAAGCAAGTGTATTCATTAGTATTTACTACACTTTCAGATCTATCATATCTAAACCATATCCTTGCTCCCCAGTGCACACCTATTTCAGATCAAATCACACATAAATAAATCATTCACTTGAAAACCTAACACCTTGATCTCCATTTCCTTATATAGACTTTTCCTTAGCCAATACCTTAGGTAAATCCTTTGCAATGTTGTTAGTATTTGTTGACGGGATCAAATGAATGTTGTCACTCCAATTAATATGGGATAATACCATGGTAATGACCCCTGGTATCCAGATTTCCATGGTTAAGATTTTTTATGTGACTTTTACTCACAAGGCCTGCATATGTAGGTGGCACTTCTTCACAGGAACTGTGTATAATTTCTCAAACTTCACTTTGTTATCCATTTGTAACTGAATTTCCATTTCTCTATCCATATCCACTGTAGCATCTGTATCAATATATCTGATAGTTGCATTAGTTCAATGACCATCAAGTGCATCTTTATCAAGAATATTTTCATCAAGGACAACACATTAGTCATAATGCCAAAATTTCTAAAGTTGGATTCATAAAAGAACTTGAACTAGATTGTGCCAACCCATGTTGATGTCATTTGGAAGCCAAATTGGAGTGGAATTCTAGCGGATTGACGTAGATATGTGGTAGATAGAATGTTGGAATGAAATATTGGAAATATTGGGCCTTTGGACCTATGTTTTTGGGCTGATGCATATAACAGATGATACAGAGCATGAGTGGTTTGGAGTTAAACCTTGGTATTAGGTCCTTTTAGAGAATTGGCCCATACATATTCATTTGATTTTGCATCTAGCAAGGCCACTATTTTAATAAAGTGAGGTTATATTAATTTAATTCAAATTTATATAAATGTAGGTGGTTATGCATGTATTATACAAAGGGATTTGTCTATAAGTGAGACTTTTTGGAGTTTCTAGTGGATTGGTTGGAAACTAACAAAAAAAATTGTGGCAAAATCTTGATTTATGTTGTTTAAAATGGTTTTTTGATTGCATATATGGATTTACCACCCTCAAAAACCCCTAAAGCACTTCGATTGTGAAGAGTTCACCCATCAAACTTATGATTTCACTGAATCCTTGTCGGATTCTAGACAAATTAGATCATAAAATAAACCAGATTTTTTTTCAAAAAGTTTCATTTATAGACAACTCTTTATACATAATACTCACTTTTTTTATAAAGTATATATACATAATACAAATATATTAATTAAATTATATATATAAATTAATGGATAATTAAATATTTATTAAAAATTATATAAGACTAAATTGATTTAGTTAGTGGATGAGATGGCAGGTTATATCACTCTAGAATTGAGTAAATGTTTTTTTAAGTGGTTTTTTGTAAGTAAATATGTAGATGTATTTTTTATTTTTTTGTGAATAAATTCTAGCAAGTGAATAAAATAAACATCATATGAACATGTGTCATATGATTATGAGTTATTGTTTTTGGACATGTGATATTAGCAAGCTTTGGTATTAACCCATGATGTTGTAACAAAATCTACTTATAAGTTAAGAATCTTCATGATAAAGTTTGGTTGAATCTACAAGGTTAAGAATATTGTTTTATATGTGTGTGTGTGTGACTCATATATTAGTTATTTTTATAATTAATAACTTCATTAGATATTTTTTTATTTTCTATTAGCATTTAACAACCATATAATTTATATGATTACACTATTTTAATTGTTAATGTACCTCTTGTGTTTCTATCTCGAAGTTACTTGTCTATTTGAAACTAGGAATGTGAAATTCATTAAAGTTGTTATTTAATAATTACTATAAAAATTTTAATATTGATATTTTTTTTCTTCAGAAAATTAGGTATTAACACTACAATTTAATTTATGCCCTAAGATTGCTTTTGCTTGGTTAAGAGCTTGTTTTCCCTGGGCATAAGGAAACATGTTAATAGGCCAAGACCTAGCAGGAGTGAAATCCTACCCCTTACATACCACCAATGGATAATTCCAGGTGGCATGGATTTCCTTGAATAACAGTGATGAGTAAGTCTATAATTGTGAATGGCAGTCAATGATGATTGTCCCTAATTTAGCAACTGAGTTATGATGGGTTTTCCCACATTCTAAAAAAAATCTCTACCAATTTAGTTGGAGAAGTCCTCCCGCTACCAAATGAGAGGCCAAATTCCGTGTTGACATTATCAACACATTTGGAATGGCCTTGCAACGACTTTCATGATTACCATCAATAAATAATAATTCAGTTAGATTTTTTTTTTCTTTTCAAATTCCAGGATCAAATGGTTGTGAAGGAATTATTACTCAGATTTAAAATACTTCTTCGAATGTCGCCTTTATCCGATGGAGATGGTGAATTCCACAAGGGATTCACTCAGTGAACTTATGACATACCACGTGAATTCATGGCATATTAAACAATACCATTAATTTGACTACATGTTGGAAAATCCCTTTAAAATCACATTATTTAACCCCCTACCAGTATGAATCCAAGACACCTTCCCAATTAAAAAAAAACCCCTACTTTCACTAGATATTTTAGGTATCCATTTTTTGATTAATATTTTTTATACCCCTTTATATTTTTTCATTAACTTTGAGCTCCATTTTTTATATTTTCCAATATAAAAACCATTTACCCCCTATATATGCCCCAATATATTATGCAATTTTTTCCTCAATATTTACCCCCCAATATGAACCCACGTGGTATGGTATTGCTCCCCCAGTGAAGCCCCCGTGGCGAATTCGCACCACTCCCAAATATTCCATATTTGCAGATAACATATTGAAAGTAATGTTAAGCCTTGAATATAACCTTTTATAGTCAATTAGTAATCCACTGCATGTACATGTAGTTGTGAAACCTCACGAGATTGACGATGTTGGACAGCAGGGCAAAGAGCTTGTATGACTTGACAACAATATCTATCTTCGTGATTTTTTCAGAGGTAGAAAATACTTAGGATTTTGTAGCTCACCGCCCATCTAATTTCTAAAAAATTCAGATGTGTTTCACATTAGCGGTAATTTTCATGGAAAATGTTGAGACAATTTTACTAATGGTTTGGTGCATTGTTGCATTACAAAAAATAATGTAATACCCATATAAATTTATGTCATATCTTCATCTATTTAGTAACAAACTCAAATGGTTAGAGATAAAAGAATATATTAGAAAAATAATAATAATAATTATACATAATAATAATACACATAAACTATGCACACCATGATTTATCTTGCAAAATTTCAATTAGAGAAAAACCAATCAACAATAAATCTATCATTATCTTGTACTTTAAAAGCAATCATAACTTGACTTAAAAGCAATGAAGTCTACTAACGTCTTGGCTTGGCCAAATGAGCTCTTTGCTCAACTTTGACGCATTACACAGAGAATCCCCAAGCCTTTTAAAGTTTTTTTCACATGTAATTCGTGGGCTCTACCAAAAACCATGAACCACCAGAAACATGTGCCCAAAACCACTATTATGGACCTAACATTTTTTACTCTTTCATTGAGCCACGTTTACTCTATTACTCTGGAAAATCCTAATTGGGGAAAATTCAATAAAAAATAGATCTATTATTACCTTATGGCTTAAAAGAAGCCATATTTTGACTTAAAAGTAGTCAGGTCAACTGACATCGTGGCCTGAACAAGTGAGCCCTCCACTGAACTTAGGCACATTACAACCAGCTTAGATCCATCTTAACTCTGGATCTACCAAGTTCCTAGAGGGATCAAATCTCTCTCTTGAGGTGAAAACTTCTTTTAGAATGAAAAGTGATTTGATCCCTCTTGATGCTTAGTAGATCCATAGTTAAGATGGATATAGGTTGGTTAGGCCACATTAGAGAAGATTATCATGGGAAAAATCCATGGGTTAAGAATACCATGGGAAAAACCATGGGTTGGAGTCCAAAAATATTGAACAGGACATTACATCTCTACCATACTAGGCTAGAGAATTTTATGTTTCTTATTTTATTTTTAATTTAATTTAATATTGTTGTATTTTCACTTAGTCAAAGTGTTAAACATTACAATATCTCTACCATACTTGTCTCAAGAGTGCCACTTAGCGCAATGAGAATCCCTAGGTATTCAAAAGCATTCATCACACGTGATCCATGGGCTCTAATACCATGCGCCACCAAAACCATGTCTCTCAAACCATCATTTTGAACCTAACAATTTGACTTTTTCACTGAGTTAATTTTACCCTAATATTTCTCCCTTTAAACTTGGCTCCAAAAATATTCATGCTCTACTCCCTATTACCTAAGTCTACTCCAAGAATTTATTACAATTGTATGTACATATACATGTAATTTAAAATTTTCATATTCAAAGTATTGTTTTTTTGTTTGTGAATGTTTTCTAGCACCTATACTGCCATTCTCATATGCTCACATCAAGTTCTCTCCTCACCAGATCTTTCCTTTTTGACCCCATATCACCCTACTAGACCTCGATTTCCTCTCAAACAATCTTCACATATGCAGGTCAAATCCCAATCGAGCTTCTCTATGTTAGATTCAACCTCAACATACAATATGCCCACATTTTTAACCATCATCGCCTTTTAAAGGCTATGATCCCTTGGCTCTAATAGCACTTGTTAGAGAAAATCAGAGAGAAATAAACCAATAATAACACATAATAACAATAAAGCATGGACACAATATTTTACCCTGAAAACCGTAAGCATGGACATAATATTTTACCCTGGAAACCCCAAACATGGACACAATATTTTACCTTATAAACCTTTACAAGAAAATCAGCTCCAAATAATCGATCTATTATCCCTAGCCAAAACAAAATTACAATCGATTCTGAACACACCTTTAGCTAGGCTACATTACGTTAGAACACAATGGGAAAAAAATCAAAACCTCGAGCTTGAAAAATGATAATGGTAAATTGACTATATGATTGATTCAAGTTAACTTGGACTACCCTAACACATATTTTCAAACCTTCAATCACTTTTAATGCATAGTGCTCTAAGATGGAAGGTCCGAAAAAAATTACACTAGAATTTGAGAACAAAATTAAGCTAAGGAAATCAATCAAAATAACTCAATTTATATTATAATATATGGTAATGCAAATGTGTTTGTTTCACTAATTGATATGGATGTGCAAACAAGTAAATAAATTAATTTTTTTATATGTTAAAATACATGTCAAACACGCTACCATGTACTACATGCAAGCTTATGTGTTAACACGTGCCCATTGCATGCCATCCACTTGTGATGGTCAATGTGTGATAGAAAGAAAATGCACACACACACCGATGAAGGAAATGTAGAAAAAATTGGGGCATATTTTTCCCTTATTATAATTAAACATATATTACAATGCATGGAGAAATTTCTAGAATTATCTAGCACTATGAGTTTCTAGAGATATCTACAATTAACTATTCTAAAAATATTAGTTATCTAAAATTAGCTTGGACTAACAACTAAGTGCCCCATTGAAGTTAACATGAAACTAACTGCACACTCTATTTATTAGGGGAGATTAATATACTTTAACACTCCCCCTTAATCTCAATTATTGATCTGAAGGTCAAAATTTTGCTCAAAAATGAAAGTGCTGATAATATTTTGAAACTAGCATCAAGTCGTAGTGTTCGTCATTCTGATTCCAACGACAGTTGAATTGCCTCAATTTGATTTTGTATGACAAAGTTATGATGTTCTAAAAAATTTGGTCGACAATAAAATTTTTTCACATAGGCTGACTGGGCTGCTGACTGAGAATTCCATACTGCTAATTTCATGGTGATGTTAGCATTCCAACTGGGTGTACAGGACCAATCATGACTTTCCAAGTGGCAGGCTCGTACAAACGCAAGTTGTTCGAATTTTATTGGTTCATTTTTTTTTGGTCGTCCAATGGGAGGTTGCCACGTTGCCCAACCGGACACCACCACATGGTGCCTCGACATAGGATAAAAATTTGTTAAGGGCCCAACAACCTCGGCAGGATTCGAAATGATGACTTGTCACAACAAAATTCAACGCTCTACCAACTCACCTACAAGTGTTTCTTAACCCTATAGGCGTTCATCCCTATTTAAATTTTGGTGTTGGCACGTTTAGGAGGAGGGGCTAGGCGGTGAGCCCCGACCTCCCGTCACATGTTACCCTCCACACAACCCTGGATCAAGTGAAGTTGGAGAGGGATTGGGGACCAGCCCCAACCCTTGGTAACGGGGCCTCCCACAGGACCATGGTGCAAAGAATATTGTTTTGGCGGAGGGTGCAAGGTTGTAGGCCCTAGTCTTAGGTCCCATTGCAGTTCATATGACCGAAGGTAAAAAGGTAAAGGCCTCCAGTGGCAGGGGTGGGTGTTTGGCCCCAGCCGTCGACCACATTTATGCCTCATAACCACGAACTAAAGAATCGAGAGCCTGGGCAGCAGGGGGGTGGGTGGTCAGCCCCAACCCCCAGCCACATCAACCATGCGACCAACAACTCGATGGAGAAGGAGCTAGGTCAGCGGGGGCACACCGTTGGCCCATTCCCTAGCCTTATGGCGTCATGTGGCCTTGTTTTTATTCTTAAAGGGTTATTGGACGAATTAAACAAGCGATAATTTGCATCGGATGAGGGTGAAATTTTCACCTCCTGAGTGGTTTAAAGGGCGAAAATGTTGCTTAGTTTGCAGGTTCAGCCAGTTTGGAGGATGAATAGCAGAAGAAACTTGGGGGAGCCAAACTTGATTATTTTTTGGCCTTTTTGAGCCCAAGTTGAGCCCAAATAGGGGTTTTTGGGCATTTTGAATCCAATGGAAGCCTCTATTTACTTATTGGAGCACTTTTGGAAATATGTTTTGCAGATTTGATTCTTACAATGTCATGAACAATCGGTGGTTTGAAGTAGTTTTGAACGCTTTTTGAGGATGGAGAGGACCTTGTAGCGGTTTTTTGGCCTTCATATGTTATCTGCAGCAGCTATGACATCTATGGTGCAAATCATGTTTTTCTTTTATCATTATGCATTTTTTAGGAAAGCTCTTTTTAGTACTTCAATGTGGAATTGTTGTACAATTTATGATCATTTTCATATGGAGTACAAGGTCTTGATGTGACAGTCCTTTTCATGTTGAATTTTTCATGACTGACTATAGGTGGCCATGCTTTTTAGAGTGAGATTTCTTTACAGGAGAATGTTTCCTTGAAGGGGAAACACACCACTCAACACATTTTATGTTCTCTTTATCACTGAAATCTATGGATTGGTATAGTTGTGTTAGCAACCCAAAGATGTAGCCCAGGAGAGGTGAAATTTGACAACAAATTATGTTTTGTCTCTCTTCATGTTTGTATTTGTGAGTTACATGTGGAATATATTGCTTGTTAAAGTTCATATGAAAAATAAATCATCATCCTTGAAGAGACCATAAAAATTGTTACATAAGACCCATTTTTTTTTACTTGGAAAGCGTAAAAGGACAGTCAGTTTTTAGGAAGGTGAAGTTATCCTCCAATTTTAGATCAATTATTACATTTATTGACAATGCCTAAGTGTTGTATCTGAATCAAAAAAACATTTCTTTTCAAATACTCAGTGAAGATATCGATTAGTTGATCTCTAAATCCTCAAAAATGAAGAGATACATTCCCATTATTGTCAAAATCGTGAATGAAGTGATTTTAGATATCAATATGTTTACTTTTGCAATGAAAGACATGATTTCGAGAAATTGAAATAGTTGAATTATTCTTTCAAAAAAATGATTTGGCTCCTTCTTCTTTTTAGGCTCATTATCACTTATCAATCTTCTTAATGAGACTGACTCGCATGTTGCTACATACTAATATTTTGCTAATGAAATGATGACAACGGATTGCTTCTTGGATGCCATGAAATCAACCCCATATGTAGGTGAAATGCATAAACTGAGGTACTATTTTTGTCATCATTACTTCACACAAAGTCACTATATGTGTAACAAACAAGCTGGATTTCCTTTGAATTGTTGTACAAAATTCCATACAATATTTTTCTTGCAATGTACTTTAAAATCCTTTTTCCTGCTTTCCAATGAGTTTCTTTGGTGACTCTGTGAAGCTGAATATAAGACTGTCTGAATACATTATGTTAGGCCTTTTCTCTATGAGATACATTAGGTTTCCTACTAGTTTCTTGTTCAAAGTGGTATTGATTATTGAAATGTTGTCATCTTTGCTTAGTTTGGTTCCTAGGACAGTTGGTGTGTCTACTATCTTGCATTCACTCATCTCGAATATTGTCAAAATTTCCCATGCATACTTTGTTTGACAAATGAAGATTCTCTTTTAGATTGTTCAACTTATATCCTGAGAAAATATTTCATGTGACCAAGATTCATCATCTCAAATTACCTTACATATATCTTTTAGTATAAAGAGTGGGTTAATTATTTTTGCATTTGAACCTTTTGTTGAGCAGATATGAATCAATTATGTTGTACAATTCTCTAGGGGCTTGTTTTAAACTAAACATATCCTTCTTTAACCTCTAATTTTTTTTTTCTTGACCCTTGATTTCATACCCTAGAGGTTGATCTACATAAACTTCTTCCTTCTAGATCCCATTCAAAGATATTGATTTGACATCAAATTGTTAAACTGGCCAATGATTCTTTGTTGATATTGCTAATAATTTTCTAACATTATCTAATATTTCTACTGAGGTGAAGGCCCTCTTCATAATCCACTCTAGGATATTGTGCAAATCCTTGTGCTACCAATATGGATTTATACTTTTAAATTTCCCCCTTTTTATTAAAATTTTTCTTATACTAGATCCATTTGACTCCAATGTGTGTTTTTCCTTCTAGTAGATCTACAAGACTCCATGCATAATTCCTCTCTATGGTTGCAATTTCTTCATTCATAACTTCATCCCATTCTTTCTTTTTGATTACTTCTTTAAAATGTGTTGGCTAGAAAGACAACAGAACAAGATGTACTTGTTCATTATCTAGTTTTTCATAAATATCTTCTCAAACTTCTTGTTTTCTGTGCAATGATGAATTTAGATTTGTTTCTTGAGGATGGAATGTGCACATTCTATCTTCCTTGTGTTGCACCTTCAGAAGGAACTTGGACTCCTCTTTGTCCATTCGGCTTCCACACCTACCCATAGAGGATTAGGTGTCCAACAGTCACCTCACATCCCTCCGCTTTCCTTCACACTCCTTGGCCCTCCCTCACGCTCACACTCCCCCACGCTCACTCCCACACCGTCTCCTCGTCTCCCACCCATGCCAACTCCTTCGCTCCCTCCAATTGCCAACCCCTCCCACTCCCCTCGTCCTTCGCTCACAAAGCTATCCCATCCCCCTCTCCCTCACTCCCGCTAACACCCATATCCCACCTCATATGCTCTCACTCCATCCGTCGTCGGCCCTTCCCCTCAGCCCTCTGGCCGGCCCTCCTTCCCAAAACCCCTTCTCGCTTCCACGCTGCTAGGTCCTCCCTCAAACGCTGCCCCTCTACTCCCTTCGAGTCCCCATCCACGCAACGTCGGCTCCCCGTCCACCTTTGCTCCGTCCCTCCATCGTCCCTCCTCCTGCGTCGACTCTCCCACTACTCGGACCCTCGGTCCCTGCGTCGACCTACCTTCCACCTCCACACCGCAGCGGAAGCGTCATGGACCATGCGAGTGCCGTAGATGAGTTTCCCCACATTGGGATCTGAGAATTAGTATATAGTTATTTATTTTCCTATTTTGGTGGTGATTCATAATCTGCAGCCGCTAGAAGATTTGAAGCAGATGAGGAAGGAGAAACTGGTTTTGATAAAGAATATCAAAGTTTTGTTGCGTCAGATTTGTGAAATTTCAGTGATAAGAGAATTTGTGAAACAGTCACTGGTGGCAGTAGGGTTACATGTTTCGAGTGATGAACAACAGATCATAAATTCACAGCTTGCGGAGCTGAAGCGACTAAACAAATCAATTGGAAGATGGCTTTTCTGATTGAGAATTTTGTGGTATAACTAGGGTTTAGAGCACTAGATTTGTTTTTGACAGTTTTCCTGTTGTTCGAAGTGCAATTTTCCATTTTCAGTATGAAAAATCACTGCCATTCATCTTTCAGAACATAGAAGCTTTTCCAATGCTTCTCCATTTATAGACCTGGTAGAAATATTTTTCCTCTGAATTTTGGAGACCGAGACTGTGCTTTGGTAATTGGAAAAGGGCTACATGATACACTCATTTCCTATTTTAAATAAATAAATAAATAAATAATAAATTTAATCTACTATAAAGAAGTACTTTCATACCTTGACTCTATTACTGAAGAAAAATACTTAGGAGATTTGTCACCACTTTCTCATTTTATTTCTGAGAGCAATATCATTTTGTATTGCAACCATTGGTTGTTGAAAACTATTATTGATTTTCATATTGTTCCCCGGGGGGATCTGCAGGATCATTGCACATTTAGTTTCCTATCACGTTTCCCATTTGTTGGGTGTGAGTTGTTAATAAAATAGTCAGGATTACTGAGTTATTAAAGTTTTTAGATACTCTAATACTCTCCGCGACTAAGTCTAGTATGGTAAAAATAAGAAAAGCCTCTCTTTCAGACATTCAAACTTGTCTACAAAACACACAAGAGAAGATTGATTTTTTGCAGCTTGAATCTCAGCTTCAGCAAGAAGAATTACAGTAGTGGAGTCATCATTCTAAACTTGTTTTTGTTCAGAAATTTGAAGCAAACTCCAATAAGAAGCAAGTCAATAATGTTGCAGTCGATTTACATTCAGTGCCTAATTCAAAAGCAGATTTGTATGCAGATGGAGATGTTCACACTGCACTTCCCAAGCCCATCATCATACCTTGGGAAGAGCTTGTCCATAACAAGCACATAACTAGTCTTGGATATGACAAGGATTTGTCCTTTCATATTCCAGACTACTCCAAGCCCATCAAATTTTAGAGTACCGGATTTCTTCATGACAGTTCACCTTCAGCTATTCCAGATCTTGCTCCTCTTCCAAATCAGAAACAACGGATTGAAAAATGCCAACATTATGATCGCGTTGGCCATATGAAAGAACACTATTTTGATCTTCACCCATGCAAGCACTATGGTAGGGACACCCACTCTTCACATAGATGCTTCATAAACAAGCCTCCTGCAAGAACAAAGATTCATCTTGGATGGATCGCTTCTTGGAAATGGGCATCAACAACCAAGAATATGTTTAAGTTGCATGTCAGAACTTGTTCTCGAATATTGAACAATCTTGCAGTTTAGTTTTCGCCATCATCTCACCTTGTACCTGACAGTGGGAAAAATGGTGGTCATCTACAAGCTTCGAAGCCACATCAAGCGAGCCTGAGCCACAATATCTCATTCCAGATTCAGAGTTGTAGCTAGAGACACACCACATCAAGTGATCCTGAGCCACAATCTCTCATTTCAGATTCAGAGTTGTAGCCAGAGACACACCACATCAAGCGAGCCTGAGCCACAACCTGTCATTCCAAATTCAAAGTTGTAGCTAGGGAAACAACAGTTCAAGCGAGCCTGAGCCACAATCTCTCATTCCAGATTCAGGGTTGTAGCCAGAGACACGGATGCCCATATGCATGAGAATGCCTTTGGTTGGTGGACAACCTTAAACCATCTATGAGAGGTTGATATTCTTCCTCTTTAAAGAATTCGAGACACTTCTTCTAGCAGAAGACTTCAGCTTCTTGCCATCTTTGGTAGAGTTCCGGGAAATTCATTAAGCACTCTAGAGTTGGTGGTCATCCTTAAACCATCACAGGTTGTAGACCTCCCTTCTTCTAGGTTGAAGGTCTCCCTCTTCGAATATGAGGGACACTTCCTCTAGCAGAAGACCCCAGCTTCTTGCCAGATTTGGAAGAGTTTTGGGAAATGCAATAAGCGTTGCGTTCCAGTGTTGGTGGTCACCCTTAAACCACCTATTTATGCCAAAATTTCAGAGAGTTGATTCAACCTAAGTGCTGCCATGCACACTTTGCAGATTTGTATTCCAACTCTCTTCTTGGACTCACACATACCCCTTCGAATTAAGGGGGGGGAATGCTGGACACCTAATCCTCTATGGGTAGGTGTGGAAGCCGAATGGACAAAGAGGAGTCCAAGTGACCTTGGAATGTGGAATCCAAGAGTCACCCTATTGTACTATAAATAGAAATCTATGGCTAATGGAAAGGAAATCAATGCTTATATTTCCCTTTGTGTGTGTTTCACCATGCTTGTGTTTAACAATTGTTTTACTTCTATTGCATCCCCTAGTTCAAATGCATGTGGATACATTTGATTCCTATTTTCCCCTTTATCTTGATCATTCCATGCTTTATCTTCAAATAATTTAAAATATCTTGTAATAATTTTCCTCTTGGTGACAAGATTGTACAATTTATAGACATTGGATTCTTCACTATATCCAACAAATATGAATTTTTCACTTATGTCATCTAATTTCCTCCTCATCTCATCTACAACAAATGCATAGGATACACAACCAAAGGTCCTTAAGTGTGATACACTTTTCTTCACACCACTCTAAGCTTCCAAAGAAACGGTGTCTTTGACACTTTTGGTTGGAAATCTGTTCAAAATATAAACTGAACTTGTTATTACTTCTTCTCAATACTCATTTGGAAAATTATTTGCCTTCAACATGCTTCTTGCCATATTCATGATGATACATTTTTTTTCTTTTTTCTACTCAATTTTATTGTGGAGTGCACCTTGTAAATTTCCTCTAGATACCTTCCTATGCTGCAAACTCTTTGGAATCATATTCACATCCTTCATCTGATCTTAATATTTTAATTTTATTTCTTTCTTGCTTCTCTTCTATGGATTTGAATTTCTTGAATTTTCCAAATGTATCATATTTGTTTTTAGTGAAGAAGACCCATATAATTATGCTAAAACTAGCAATAAATGTTAGAAAATAAAAGCTTCCTCCTATTGATTGGGTTTGCATTGGAGCACAAAGGCCTGTGTGTACTAATTCAAGTGGATTTTTGGCTCTATAGCTAGGAGCATTTGAAAAAACTATTTCTTTAGTGTTTGGCTAGGATACAACTTTCACATGGATCATGTGTAGAAATTATACCAATGGATTCAATCCGATCATGTAATGTACTAAAACAAGATACTAAATCCTTCTAAAATATTTGCATACTATAAAATACGATCGCTCAATCACATGAAAGTAAGAAAAGGAAATTATCAATCACACAACAAAAGATGTTCTTGGGGAAATCACCTGCTCAAAACCCCTCTATCATATATTGTACATATTCAAAGAATCATGAAACAGTAAAATGATTTCTCACACCAAGAAAATATTGCACTCTACTGATCATCTCGCCCTAATCCTGCACAAAATTGACTAGCAATTCTCGGCAAAATTGACCAACACTTGATTTGCTGTTGGATCCTGAAGAATAAATCTACAAATTTGAAATTGTTTAAGACAAAATCAATTTCTTCTCTTATATTGTGATTCTTGGCACTCTAATACCATGTATAAATTATACCAATGGATTCAATCCAATCATGTAATGTACTAAAACAAGATACTGAATCCTTCTACAATATTTGCGGAATATAAAACATGATCTCTCAATCACATGCAAGTAAGAGGGAGAAATTATCAATCACACAACAAAAGATGTTATGGGGGAAAGCACCTTCTCAAAACCCCTCTATCATATATTTTACATAGTCAAAAAATCATGAAACAATACAATACTTTCTCACACCGAGAAAATCTTGCACTCTACTGATCGTCTCACCCTGATCTTGCACAAACCTAACTAGAAATTCTCAGGACAAAATGACCAACACTTAGCCAATTCTCAGCCCCTGCTTAGCCCAGATTTTCTCACGAAATCCATAGGTAATTAATTCCTATTAAATAGAAAAATGAACCTTCCTTGACTGCACAATACACCATGAGCCTTCCTGTGACTTTATAATTGCGCCCAAGAAATTTGCTAATAATACAATTGATATTTCTCTTCCCTTTAACCTCTGTCTCAACCGGGGCTTCATCAGAATTGACATGCATGCAGCTATTAATAGCGAATCATCAGTTATCCAATTGATCACTACTTTTGAATTAAATCTAATTTAATTCACTGGACCTCTCACTAATTCATCACTCAGTTATAACCAGTTAAATTAATTTTAACTCAATTTATTGAGTTAACTAATTACACGTGCACCCCAATAGTGCATTAACTACAATTGGACCCCCAAAATATTAGTATCACTCTACATGCCTCATCTTAGACCCTCAACTTGAAATTATTGAGCTAACTCAGTCTTCATGACTTAGTTAACTGATACAAGTTTTTATGAGATGAAATTACAATTTATTGTCTAATTTATTTAAGGAAAAATAAATTAGATGCCCACATTTAGCACTAATGTGTAACTGAATTCCTCACTCATGTGTGATTGGAATCCACACTAGTATGTGGTCAATTTTTGTCATTTCTAGTTCCAATTTCATTGTTTCTTGTTGAAAATTTCAACATTATGATGGACATATATCACAAGTAGACCTAGAACCATAGACTTATTTTGCAAAAGATCAATATTGTTAGATAAATGGCCATATCTAAGATGCCATAACAAAGTTTCATCAGAACTTGCTATAAACTAAGCATTTTATAATGAATGTTTGACATTTCTCATGACCAGAGAAAACATCTTATTTATGGTCATTTGGATCCTTTCTATAACTCTTTAATTGGGTGGCCTATTAACTATTGTGCAAGTAGGGTCTTTAAAATTGACTTCAAAACCATTTTCACTCATTTTTCCTACACTTGATAGGTTACATGTATTTTGTACATAATAGACATCGTGAATGCCCTTATTTTCATTGTGATTAGTTATAACTATAATAATACCTTTTCCTAAGGCATTAACAAGATGATCATCACCCAACTTAATCTAAGTTTTAACTATTTCATCAAAATTTGAAAAATATCTTTGTTACTTGTGATATGGTTACTCCAACCACTGTCCAGTAACCATAGATATTCATTGCTGTTTTCTTGAGTTATTGAACAAGAAAAAAACATAGATGATGCAATATATTCATTTGTACTTGGAACATTTGTGTTTCCTATGTTCAAATTTTTCTGCTTCTTCCTGCCTTCACTTTCAAAATGGTCATACTTCTTAAAGTAATAGCATTGTATATTTCACTCATCCATCCTTTCGCTTCCTCTATTGTTTTTTCTTGTTCCTCTTTGATTTTGTGGATGATCTTGTGGTTTTTCAAGTTGACATAATGCATTGCTTCTGCTGCTAGAATATCCTCTTCCTCCTTAGTCTTTGTTTCTATTACCTTTGCCTCTACCTCTTTCTCTTCTATATATGCTTCTATTACCTTTGCATATGCCTCTTTCTCTACTAATTGTCGCTTGAGTATGAAAGCAATTTTTTAATGAGTCATTTCTACCTTTAATTCTTGACTCATGATTCAACATTGACCCTATCAGTTGTTCAATTGAAAATTGGGTCAGATCTTTAATTTCTTCTATGTATTTCACATGAATGTCAAATGAAGGCAATAAGCTTTTGAGAATTTTCTCAACGACCTTTTGATATGGAACATCCTCTCCAAGAGTTATAAGTTAATTAACCATGTCCATGAGCTGATTCATAAAGTGATCTACTGATTTAACATCTTTCATTTCAAGAGTTTCAAACTTCTTCTTGAGTATATGAAGCTTGGCACTCTTGAATTTGTCTATGCCTTGGTATGCCTTTTCCAAAATCTCCCAATCTTGATAGGCACTGGTTGCTAGGGAAATATTAGAAAATATGGAGTCTTCTTCTCCATTATATATATTCTAGAATACTTTCTTTTACTCTCTACTGAATCATTTCTTTAGGAATTTGTCATTCCTGCTAAGTCTGCAACTTTTGGTTCTTCATATTTTGTAACTACTACTTCATAGCAATCCAAATTCTTAAAAAAAAACTCTTCATATTTATTTCCCACATTGGATAGTTGGTGCCATTCAATATGGGACCTTGCGTATTTTGATTGTCGGTAGAAGCCAAGGCTGACTTTTTTAATATCTTCCCCTCACTGTGGATTGGAGGGATTATCCTTGATTTTGGAACCCTAACAAAGGTCTCACTCAAGTTAACGGAGGATATTACTATACTTTAACAAAGTGGCCCTATCCATGTCGCTTGGTTCTTGCTTCATTACCATCTGTGATGGCCTAAAATGTGGCTTTGCCCATGCCTTTGTTCCTACTTCTTTAGCACCTATGATGAGAGAAATGAAGATGGTGATTTATGTACAAAAATGGTTGAGGATATTGCAATTTTTAGGTTGTTTGGTTATCGTGTATGTATTTCATGGGTTTGTTTCCCAATTCACTGATGCACATGCAAAGGCTTTAGAAAATGTGAACGATATTTTGGGAATTTATCTAGAGGTTGTGTATGAGCTTCATACAACTTGAAGCCTAAATTTTATGGGCTTGGAAATAAGTGAATTTGGGTTGTGGCCTAAGAAGGCTAATTTTGGCCATGGTGTTATTGTCTTGAACACTAATTTGATGGGCTAAACCAAAGGCACGACCGAAGGAAAGATAACCCAAGAAAGAATATCCACTTACAAGGTCTGTTGGGTTGGTGGGTGTTTTAGCACTGATATTTTGGAAGCTATGGACAAGTAAATCACAAACAACATGAACAAGATCTCTCTTTTACTTGGTGGTGGGGCTTGAGGCTTATTACAATTATCGTGTTTCACTTGGCACCTTCAAAGCCGTGTAAAAATATGTATTTGTGTCCTGCTCTATTGGAAACAATAGACTAGATAGATTAGCCTTTCAAATGTAGCACCATGGATAGCAACAATTGGTGTTGGGACTGTGAGTAGGGATTTCCTTTCCTATTTTAAGCTTGGCATGCTATGAATTTCATCGATGTTTCTCTATACCATAGGTATCATAAATTTCAGCCTAGTAAGTAGGTACCTTTGGTATATTTCATATCAAACACCAGTACCAATAGTAGAAATTTGACTATTATAAGTATTATGGGTTCTCTAGATCTGAAGCTAGTCATTGGAAAAATATTAATTGCAACTATGGAATCTCTACCCACACAATTGTTAACTAGAATTATGCTACACATAACAACTCAGGTGACACTTTGCTTTATCCTAGTGCAATCCTAGGTCTGTATTTGTTGTTGGTGGAGAAGGATGTAAATAAATGAATACATGTGATTATATTTGGAGGGAAGCGTTCAAAACTCAATGGAGAAAATGTTGGTATGGAATAATAAAACACTAGTAACTTACCCACTAGCTTCGGCCCTTTTTGATGGAGTTGCTTCTTATTAGTTTGAGATATTGGTCTTGTTGATTGAGACATTAATCTTATTGGTCGAGATGTTTATTTTGTTGATCAAGATTGACATCCAAGCTAAAAAATCCAAGGAAAGACAAATGGAAAAGAAGCAACACCTTGATGTGTCCTCACACTTTCCTAAGATACATTAGAATTTTTTTTCTTCTTTTGTTCAAACTACTAGTTGATATGTCATTTTGCATACTTTGTTACGTTCCATCTTTCAATTTACTGGGGTGCTAGAGATATGTATCTATCTGTATGAGATGCTACCTATGAGAAAACTTGCGACTATAAGAGGGATTTAGGGTACTACTGGACATATAAGGATGAAGAAAGATTTATGGTACTACTGGACACATAGGGATGGATACTGCTATTGTTAGGTTTAGGGAGATTAAGTCTTTTAAACTTGAGATTTGGAAAATGGTTCTAAATGCATGTTCAACAACCCTAGCAAAGAATCTCCACATAATTACTAAAGTAAGGGAGGGACCATTTCACATATGCGGAATTAAATGGGATGAGGTAATGAGGTGGTGGAATGAAACGCAAGTGGTGAGGAAGTGGGATGAAGAGGTGATATGGTGCTGAAAGAGATAAAAGCATGACATTATAAGAGTTAATGTCATAGCATAAAGATTTTGGTTAAATAAATGTTTGCTCAAACATAGCTTAAATAAATATGGATGAATATTTCTCTCATATTGTGATTTCAGATCTAACATGACATTGTGAAAGTTGAAGTTGAACATACAACTTAGGTTAAATCAAGTTTTGTTTAAACATAACTTAAATCAACTTGGATAAATATTTTACTTGTATTACAAAACTTAAGTTATCTCAATATTTGTAATTGAAAAATTACATTGAAAAACTTAAAATATCCATTTAAAACAATTTCTTTAATATATATATATATATATATATATATATATATATATATATGCGCTAAACATTACTAAAAATAGAAAAAAATTATAATCAAATAGCAAACTAATATGTTGTCCTTACCCAACCTTAAACTGAAAGTACA
Source organism: Pinus albicaulis (assembly GCA_034641835.2). Lineage (NCBI taxonomy): Eukaryota > Viridiplantae > Streptophyta > Pinopsida > Pinales > Pinaceae > Pinus > Pinus albicaulis. The sequence goes on along the minus strand of CM076569.1, from coordinate 874,770,924 downwards.
TGATTTACCAACCATATACAAATACACCAATTAATTCAAAAGAATGCTGCTAACCAGCCAAGGGTAAAAACCAAAAGACCATGTTATAATTTATAATGTGGGTTGAACTTCAAAATGCATGATGAACATTAAAGTAAAGTTAGCAATTATAAATTACCTTGAAAAGTCCAAACATAAACTATACGCTACTTGATTCAAGGGCTCTGATCTCAGATTACATTGGGTGACGAACATTAAAAGTAAAGTAACTAACTGTAGATAACCATGAAAAAACAAAACATTAGAAAGGTTTACATGAGAAATTAACCCTAATGGATTGAAGGCCTAGCAGATCAGATAAAGGGACATGGATTCAAATACAAAACTTAAAAGCTCATGTTGGGTATCATAGCTTGTCGTTTTGTCTTGAAGTTCAAATGCAGTTTCAATATATTTGAGCTACACACCAAAACTGAAAACTTCAAACCCTGTTACACACACTTGGGTTGCATTCTATGAATTTATTACAATAAACAACCCCAACCCCAATAGTGAAAACTTCGAATCCTGTTACACACACTTGGGTTGCAGTCTATATATTTATTACAATTAACAATCCCAATCCCAATAGTTCAATCTCAAGTAAGACCATGTAGGTCTTAGAGTTGCTTCCAAAGCAATTTCTTCAATTGAAAAATAAACCAACAAATTTTCCTGCTAAAGTACATCAGCTATAGATATATTACATATTATTAAAATCTCCCCGAAATTGCAGTAGAGTACTAATGAGTGAAGGCATAAATGACTATAGATATGTAGACAACCAAGGTTGTCGTAACTAGAACAATCAAAGCTGCAGTTGCTGTCACTGTGGAAGTTACCCCACAGGACAGGACACCCAATCTGATCTGTATCACATTCACCATTGACAACATCAAGAAGACACATCCATTAATAGACCCAAGTGCTGAGGCAAGCATTCCAATCCTAAGAAGCGTGTTGTTGATATGACCCTTAGTTGCCTCGTGATGATCTTTGCTGTTGTCTATGTTGATTGCTAATTTCAAGCCCTGTGCAACCAAGCTGGAGAACAGAAAGGAACTGAATGATGTCACCTCAAATACCATAAGGTTCTTAATAATGTTCTCCCCTGCATCACAACCGACACTGTGTTCCAAACTCTTCTGCCCAGGAGTTGCCAATGACAGCCCAACGAATACTGCAACTGTGAACAACGAGTTCACACTCACCAGGCCATCCAGTGCTATTACTTGCACACTTGTTGTTCCTTTGCTCAGAACTTTGTTAATATCTTCTAGAGGCTTATCAGTACTACATGCCTACATATAAATTTCAGTATTAAAGATTATTTCTTAAAAACTACTTTTAAAATTTTCAAAAATCAAATATTTACTCTAAAGATGAAGCTAAATGAAATTCTGATGAGTTTATTAATGCTTGATTCCACCAGAATATTAAGAAAGCCCCTCAAGATATCTGAAAACATCTTTTAAAATCCCAAAAGAAAACACTAGAAACCCTTTTCTCTATGAGATATATTAGGTTTCCTACTAGTTTCTTGTTCAATGTGGAATTGATTATTGAAATGTTGTCATCTTTTCTTAGTTTGGTTCCTAGGAAAATTGGTGTGTCTACTAGCTTGCATTCACTCATCTCGAATATTTTCAAAATGTCCCTTCCATACTTTCTTTGACAAATTAAGATTCTCTTTTAGATTGTTCAACTTCTATCCTAAGAAAATATTTCATGTGACCAAGATTGGTCATCTCAAATTACCTTGTATATATCTTTTTGTATAGAGAGTGGGTTCATTATTGCTGCATTTGAACCTTTTGTTGAGGAGATATGAATCAGTTATGTTGTACAATGCTCTAGGGCTTGTTTTAAACCATACAAATCCTTCTTTAACCTCTAAAAATTTTGTTCTTGACCCTTGATTTCATACCCTAGAGGTTGATCTATATAAACTTCTTCCTTCAAGATCCCATTCAAAAATGTTGATTTGACATCCAATTGTTAAACTAGCAAATGATTCTTTGTTGATATTGCTAATACTTTTCTAATTATCTAATCTTTCTATTGAGGTGAAGGCCCTCTTCATAATCCACTCTAGGATATTGTGCAAAGCTTTGTGCTACCAATCTGGATTTATGCTTTTCAATTTCCCCCTTTTCATTAAACTTGTTCTTATAGATCCATTTGACTCCAATGTGTGTTTTTCCTTCTAGTATATCTACAAGACTCCATGCTTCATTCCTCTCTATGGTTGCAATTTATTCATTCATAGCTTCAAACCATTCTTTCTTTCTGATTATTTCTTTAAAATGTGTTGGCTAGCAAGACAACAAAACAAGATGTACTTGTTCATTATCTAGTTTTTCATAAATCTCTTCTCAAACTTCTTGTTTTTTGTGGAATGATGGATTTAGATTCGTTTCTTGAGGATGGAATGTGCACATTCTATCTTCCTTGTGTTGCAGTTTCAAAAGGAACTTGTAGGTGTGGAAATCCTTGTCTTGGTTGTTTTACTTCTATTGCATCCCCTAGTTCAAATGCACGTGGATACATTTGATTCCTATTTTCCCCTTTATCTTGATCATTCCATGATTTATCTTCAAATAATTTAACATCTCTTGTAATAATTTTCTTCTTGGTGACAAGGTTGTACAATTTATAGACATTGGATTCTTCACCATATCCAACAAATATTGATTTTTCACTTATGTCATCCAATTTCCTCCTCATTTATTCTACAACATATGCATAGGATACACAACTAAAGATCCTCAAGTGTGATACACTTTTCTTCACAACACTCTAAGCTTCCAAAGAAAATCTGTATTTGACACTTTTGATTGGCAATCTGTTCAAAATATTAATTGACCTTGTTATTACTTCTTCCCAATACTCATTTGGAAAATTCTTTGCCTTCAACATGCTTCTTGTCATATTCATGATGATACAATTTTTTTCTTTCTGCTACTACATTTTGTTGTGGAGGGCACCTTGTAAATTGCCTCTTGATACCTTCAATATGCTGCAAACTCCTTGGAATCATATTCACCTCCTCCCTCTGATCTTAATATTTTAATTTTCTTTCTACTTTGCTTCTCTTCCATGGATTTGAATTTCTTAAATTTTCCAAATGTATCATATTTGTTTTTAATGAATAAGACCCATATAATTATGCTAAAATCATCGATAAATGTTAGAAAAATAAAAACTTTCTCCTATTGATTGGGTTTGCATTGGAGCACAGAGGTTTGTGTGTACTAATTCAAGTGGATTTTTGGCTCTATATCTAGTAGCATTTGAAAAACTATTTCTTTGGTGTTTGTCTAGGATATAACTTTCACATGGATTATGATGGACATCTATCACAAGTAGACCTAGAACCATATACTTCTTTTGCAAAAGATCAAGATTATTAGATAAATGGGCATATCTAATATGCCATAACAAAGTTTCATCAGAACTTGCTATAAACTAAGCATTTTATCATGAATGTTTTACATTTCTCATGACTAGAGGAAACACATTATTTATGGTCATTTGGATCCTTGGTATGACTCTTTAATTGGGTGGCCTATTAACTATTGTGCGGGTAGGATCTTCAAACTTGACTTCAAAACCATTTTCACTCATTTGTCCAACACTTGATAGGTTACGTGTCAAAATTTGTACATAATAGACATCATGAATGCCCTTATTTTCATCGTGATTAGTTATAATTGTAATAACACCTTTTCCTAAGGCATTAACAAGATGATCATCACCCAACTTAATCTGAGTTTCAACTATTTCATTAAAATTTGAAAAAATATCTTTGTTACTTGTGATATGGTTACTGCAGCCATTCTCCAGTAACCATAGATATCCATTGTTGTTTTCTTGAGTTATTGAACAAGAAAAAAACATAGATGATGCTATACATTCATTTGTACTTGAAACATTTGTGTTGCCTATATTCAATTTTTTCTACTTCTGCTTGCCTTCACTTTCAAAATGGTCATACTTCTTATAGTAATAACATTGTATATTTCACTCTTCCATCCTTCCTCTTCCTCTATTGTTTTTGCCTCTTCCTCTTTGATTTTGTGGATGATCTTGTGGTTGTTCAAGTTGACTTTATGCATTGCTTCTGCTGCTAGAGTATCCTATTCCTCCTTAGTCTTTGTTTCTATTACCTTTGCCTCTACCTCTTCCTCTTCTATCTCTGCTTCTATTACCTTTGCATATGCCTCTTTCTCTACCAATTGTGGCTTGAGTATGAAAGTAATTTTTTAATGAGTCATTTCTACCTTTAATTCTTGACTCATGATTCAACATTGAACCTATCAGTTATTCAATTGAAAATTGGGTAAGATCTTTAATTTCTTCTATGTCTTTCACAAGAATGTCAAATGAAGGAAATAAGCTTCTAAGAATTTTCTCGACGGCGTTTTTATATGGAACATCCTCTCCAAGAGTTATAAGTTAATTTACCATGTCCATGAGTTGAGTCATAAAGTGATCTACTGAATTAACATCTCTCATTTCAATAGTTTCAAACATCTTCTTGAGAATTTGAATCTTGGCATTCTTGACTTTGTCTATCCCTTGGTATGCCTTTTCCAAAATCTCCCAAGCTTGATAGGCACTAGTTGCTGGGGAAATATTAGAAAATATGGAATCTTCTTCTCCATTTTATATATTCTAGAACACTTTAGAATCCTTTCTTTTACTCTTTACTGAATCATTTCTTTAGGAATTTTTCATTCGTGGTAATTTTGCAACTTTTGGTTCTTCATATTTTGTGACTACTACTTCCCAGTAATCCAAAGTCTTCAAAAAAACTCTTCATATTTATTTCCCTCATTGGATAGTTGGTGCCATTCAATATGGGACCTTGCGTATTTTGATTTTTCGTGGAAGCCAAGGCTGACTTTTGTAATATCTCCCCCTCACTGTGGATTGGAGGGATTCTCCTTGATTTTGAAACCCTAACAAAGGTCTCACTCTAGTTAATAGTGGGTATTGCTATACTTTAACAAAGTGGCTCTATCCATGTCGCTTGGTTCTTGCTTCATTACCATCTGTGATGGCCTGAAAGATGGCTCTACCCATGCCTTTGTTCTACTTCTTTACCACCTACGATGAGAGAAATCCAGATGGTGATTTATGTACGAAAATGGTTGCGGAGATTGCAGGTTTTAGGTTGTTTGGTTATCGTGTATGTATTTCATGGGTTTGTTTTCCAATTCAATGATGCACATGCAAAGGCTCTATAAAATGTGAACGATATTTTGGGAATTTATCTAGAGGTCGTGTATGAGCTTCATACAACTAGAAGCCCAAATTTTATGGGCTTGGAAATAAGTGAATTTGGGTTGTGGCCTAAGAAGGCTAATTTTGGCCATGGTGTTATTGCCTTGAACATAATTTGATGGGCTAAACCAAAGGCACGACCGGAGGAATGACAACCCAAGCAAGAATATCCACTTACAAGGTTTGTTGGGTTGGTGGATGTTTTAGCACTGATATTTTGGAAGATATGGACAAGTAAATAAAAAAAAACGTGAACATGATCTCTCTTTCACTTTGTGGTGGGGCTTGATGCTTATTACAATTATTGTGTTTTGATTGGCACCTTTAGAGCTGTGTAAAAAGATGTATTTGTGTCCTGCTCTACTGGAAACAATAGACCAGATTAGATTAGTCTTTCAAATGTAGCACCATTGATAGCAACAATTGGTGTTGGGACTATGAATAGGGATTTCCTTTCCTATTTTAAGCTTGGCATGGTGTGAATTCATCAATGTTTCTCTATAGCATATGTATCATAAATTTCAGCCTAGTAAGTAGGTCCCTTTGGTATATTTCATATCAAACACCAGTACCAATAGTAGAAATTTGACTAATATATGTATTATGGGTTCTCTAGATCTGAAGCTAGTAATTGGAAAAATAGTAAATGCAACTATGGAATCTCTACCCACACAATTGTTAACTAGAATTATGATACACATAACAACTCAGGTGACACTTTGCTTTATCCTAGTGCAATCCTAGGTCTATATTTGTTGTTGGCGGAGAACGTCGTAAAGAAATGAATACATGCGATTATATTTGGAGGGAAAAATTCAAAACTCAATGGAGCAAATGTTTAGTTGGTATGGAATAATAAAACACCAGCAACTTACCCACTAGCTTGGGCCCTTTTTGATGGAGTTGCTTATTATTAGTTTGAGATATTGATCTTGTTGATTGAGATATTGATCTTGTTGATTGAGACAATAATATTATTGGTCGAGATGATTATTTTGTTGATCAAGATTGATATCCAAGCTAAAGAATCCAAGGAAAGACAAATGGAAAAGAAGCAACACCTTGATGTGCCCTCACACTTTCCTAAGATTCATTAGATTTTTTTTTCTTCTTTTGTTCAAACTACTAGTTGATATGTTATTTTGCATACTTTGTTACGTTCCATCTTTCAATTTACAGGGGTGCTAGAGATATGTGTCTATTTGTATGAGATGCTACCTATGAGAAAACCTGCTACTATAAGAGGGATTTAGGGTACTACTAGACATATAGGGATGAAGAAGGATTTAGGGTATTTCTTGACACATAAGGATGAAGACTGCTATTGTTAGGTTTAGGGGGATTAAGTATTTTAATCTTGAGATTTGGAAAATGGTTCTAAATGCATGTTCAACAACCCTAACAAAGAATCTCCACATAATTACTAAAGTAAGGGAGGGACCATTTCACATATGTGGAATTAAATGGGATGAGGCGATGAGGTGGTGGAATGAAGCACAAGTGGTGAGGAAGTGGGATGAAGTGGTGATATGGTGGTGAAAAAGATAAAAGCATGACACAATAAGAGTTAATGTCATAGCAGAAAAATTTTAGTTAAATAAATGTTTGCTCCGACATAGCTTAAATAAATATGAATGAATATTTCTCTCATATTGTGATTTCAGATCTAACATGACATTGTAAAAGTTGAATTTGAGCATACAACTTAGATTAAATCAAGTTTTGTTTAAACATAGCTTAAATCAACTTAGATAAATATTTTCCTTATATTACAAAACTTAAATTATCTCAATATTTATAATTGAAAAAATACATTGAAAAATCTAAAATATCCATTTAAAACAACTTTTTAAATTATTTTATTATATAAATAAAATATATTGTTATTGTACGCTAAACATTACTTAAAAATAGAAAAAAAAATTATAATGAAATAGCAAACTTACACAACATTAACAGAAAGTACATGATTTACCAACCATATAAAAGCGTTCAAAACCAGAATCTAAAACTTCAGTGACAACATATGCAAATACACTGCATTAATTCAAAAGAGTGCTCCTGACGAGCCAAGGGTAAAAACCAAAAGACCACGTTATAATTTATAACGTGGATTGAACTTCAAACTGCATGATGAACATTAAAAGTAAAGTCAACAATTATAAATTACCTTGAAAAGTCCAAACATAAAATATACGCCACTCGATTCAAGGTTTCTGATCTCAGATTACTTTGGGTGACAAACATTAAGTGATGTCACTAACTGTAGATAACCATGAAAAATCATAGCATTAGAAAGGTTAACATGAGAAATTAACCCTAAATGGATTGAAGTGCTAGCAGATCAAATAAAGGGACAATGGATTCAAATACAAAACTTAAAAGCTCCTGTTGGGTATCATAGCTTGTCGTTTTATTTTGATGTTCAAATGCAATTTCAATATATTTGAGCTGCACACCAAAACTGAAAACTTCAAACCCTGTTACACACCCTTGGGTGGGTTGCAGGCTATGAATTTATTACAATAAACAAACCCCAACCCCAATAGTGAAAACTTCAGACCCTGTTTCACACACTTGGGTTGCAGTCTATGAACTTATTACAATAAACAACCCCAATCCCAATAGTTCAATCTCAAGTAGGATTATGTAGTATTAGAGTTGATTATTTCTCAAGTAGGACTATGTATGTATTAGAGTTGCTTATTTCTTCAATTGAAAAAAAAAACTAACAAATTGTCCTGCTATTATGCAAAGCCTTGTGCTACCAATATGGATTTATGCTTTTCAATTTCCCCTTTTCATTAAACTTTTTCTTATAGATGCATTTGACTCCAATGTGTGTTTTTCCTTCTAGTAGATCTACATGACTCCATGCATCATTCCTCTCTATGGTTGCAATTTGTTCATTCATAGCTTCATCCCATTCTTTCTTTTTTATTGCTTCTTTAAAATGTGTTGGCTAGCAAGACAACGAAACAAGATGTACTTGTTTATTATCTAGTTTTTCATAAATATCTTCTCAAACTTCTTGTTTTCTGTGGAATGATGGATTTAGATTTGTTTCTTGAGGATGGAATGTGCACATTCTATCTTCTTTGTGTTGCAGCTTCAGAAGGAAATTGTAGGTGTGGAAATCCCTGTCTTGGTTGTTTTACTTCTATTGTATCCCCTAGTTCAAATGCTTGTGGATACATTTGATTGCTATTTTCCCCTTTCTCTTAATCATTCCATGCTTTATCTTCAAATAATTTAACATCTCTTGTAATAATTTCCCTCCTGGTGAAGATTGTATAATTTATAGACATTGGATTTTTCACTATATCCAACAAATATGGATTTTTCACTTATGTCATCCAATTTCCTCCTCATTTCATCTACAACATATGCATAAGATACACAACCAAAGGTCCTTAAGTGTGATACATTTTTCTTCACACCACTCTAAGCTTCCAAAGAAATTGTGTCTTTGACACTTTTGGTTGGAAATCTGTTCAAAATATAAACTGAACTTGTTATTACTTCTTCCCATTACTCATTTGGAAAATTCTTTTCCTTCAACATGCTTCTTGCCATATTCATGATGATACATTTTTTTTCTTTTTGCTACTCCATTTTATTGTGGAGTGCACCTTGTAAATTTCCTCTTGATACCTTCATATGCTGCAAACTCTTTGGAATAATATTCACCTCCTTCATCCGATCTTAATATTTTAATTTTCTTTCTGCTTTGCTTCTCTTCCATGGATTTGAATCTCTTGAATTTTCCAAATGTATCATATTTGTTTTTAATGAAGAACACCCATATAATTCTGCTAAAACCATCAATAAATGTTAGAAAATAAAAGCTTCCTCCTATTGATTGGGTTTTCATTAGAGCACAAAGGTCTGTGTGTACTAATTCAAGTGGATTTTTGGCTCTATAGCTAGTGACATTTGAAAAAACTGTTTCTTTAGTGTTTGGCCAGGATACAACTTTCACATGGATCATGTGTAGAAATAATACCAATGGATTCAATCTGATCACGTAATGTACTAAAAAAAGATACTGAATCCTTCTAAAATATTTGCATAATATAAAATACGATCGCTTAATCACATGCAAGTAAGAAAAAGAAATTATCAATCACACAACACAAGATGTTCTTGGGGAAATCACTTGCTCAAAATCCCTCTATCATATATTGTACATAGTCAAAGAATCATGAAACAATAAAATTCTTTCTCACACCGAGAAAAACTTGCACTCTACCGATTGTCTCACCCTAATCCTGCACAAAACTAACTAGCAATTCTCAGGCAAAATTGACCAACACTTGATCCGCTATTGGATCCTGAAGAATAAATCTGCAAATTTGAAATTGTTCAAGACAAACTCAATTTCTTCTCTTCTATTGTGATTCCTGGTGCTCTAATACCATGTAGAAATTATACCAATGGATTCAATCCAATCATGTAATGTACTAAAACAAGATATTGAATCCTTCTACAATATTTGCGGAATATAAAACATGATCGCTCAATCACATGCAAGTAAGAGGGAGAAAATATCAATCACACAACACAAGATGTTATTGGGGAAAGCACCTTCTCAAAACCCCTCTATCATATATTTTACATAGTCAAAGAATCATGAAACAATACAATGCTTTCTCACACTAAGAAAATCCTGCACTCTACTGATCGTCTCACTTTGATTCTGCGCAAAACTGACTAGCAATTCTCAGGAAAAATTGACCAACACTTAGCTAATTCTCAGCCCCTGCTTAGCCCAGATTTTCTCATGCAATCCATAGGAAATTAATGCCTATTAAATAGGAAAATCAACCTTCCTTGATTTCATAATACATCATGAGCCTTCCTGTGACTTTATAATTGCACCCAAGAAATTTGCTAATAATACAATTGATAGTTATCTTCCCTTTAACCTCTGTCTCAACTGAGTCTTCATCAGAATTGACATGCATGCAGCTATTAATAGTGAATCATCAGTTATCCGATTGATCACTACTTTTGAATTAAATCTAATTTAATTCACTGGACCTCTCACTAATTCATCACTCAGTTATAGCTAGTTAAACTAATTTTAAATCAATTAATTTGAGTTAACTAATTACACATGCACCCCACTAGTGCATTAACTGCAACTGGACCCCCAAAATATTAGAATCACTCTACATGCCTCATCTTAGACCCTCAACTCGAAATTATTGAGCTAACTCAGTCTTCATGACTTAGTTAACTAATACAATTTTTTATGAGATGAAATTACAATTTATTGTCCAATTTATTTAAGGAAAAATAAATTAGACGCCCACGTTTAGCACTAATGTGTAACCGAATTCCTCACTCATGTGTGTCTGGAATCCCACACTAGTATGTGGTTAATTTTTGTCATTTCTAGTTGCCAATTTCATTGTTTCTTGTTGCAAATTTCAACATTATGATGGACATCTATCACAATTAGACCTAGAACCATAGAATTATTTTGCAAAAGATCAATATTGTTAGATAATTGGCCATATCTAAGATGCCATAACAAAGTTTCATCAGAACTTGCTATAAACTAAGCATTTTATAATGAACGTTTGACATTTCTCATGACTAGAGGAAACATCTTATTTATGGTCATTTGGATCCTTGCTATAACTCTTTAATTGGGTGGCCTATTAACTATTGTGCAAGTAGGATCTTTAAAATTGACTTCAAAACCATTTTCACTCATTTTCCCTACACTTGATAGGTTACGTGTCAAATTTTGTACATAATAGACATCGTGAATTCCCTTATTTTCATTGTGATTAGTTATAACTACAATAACACCTTTTCCTAAGGCATTAACAAGATGATCATCACCCAACTTAATCTAAGTTTTAACTATTTCATCAAAATTTGAAAAATATTTTTGTTCTTGTGATATGGTTACTCCAACCACTGTCCAGTAACCATAGATATTCATTGTTGTTTACTTGAGTTATTGAACAAGAAAAAAACATAGATAATGCTATACATTCATTTGTACTTGGAACATTTGTGTTGCCTATGTTCAAATTTTTTTGCTTCTTCCTGCCTTCACTTTCAAAATAGTCATACTTCTTACAATAATAGCATTGTATATTTCACTCATCCATCCTTCCTCTTCCTCTATTGTTTTTTCCTCTTCCTCTTTGCTTTTGTGGATGATCTTGTGGTTGTTCAAGTTGACTTAACGCATTTCTTCTGCTGCTAGAATATCCTCTTCCTCCTTAGTCTTTGTTTCTATTACCTTTTCCTCTACCTCTTTCTCTTCTATATATGCTTCTATTACCTTTGCATATGCCTCTTTCTCTACTAATTGTGGCTTGAGTATGAAAGAAATTTTTTAATGAGTCATTTCTACCTTTAATTCTTGACTCATGATTCAACATTGAACCTATTAGTTGTTCAATTGAAAATTGGGTCAGATCTTTACTTTCTTCTATGTATTTCACATGAGTGTCAAATGAAGGCAATAAGCTTCTGAGAATTTTCTCAACAACCCTTTGATCTATAGCATCCTCTCGAAGAGTTATAAGTTAATTTACCATGTCCATGAGTTGAGTCATAAAGTGATCTACTGATTTAACATCTCTCATTTCAAGAGTTTCAAACTTCTTCTTGAGAATATGAAGCTTAGCACTCTTGACTTTGTCTATGCCTTGGTATGCCTTTTCCAAAATCTCCCAATATTGATAGGCACTTGTTGTTGGGGAAATATTAGAAAATATGGAGTCTTCTTCTCCATTTTATATATCCTAGAATGGTTTAGAATCCTTTCTTTTACTCTCTACTGAATCATTTCTTTATGAATTTGTCATTCCTGCTAAGTCTGCAACTTTTGGTTCTTCATATTTTGTAACTACTACTTCCTAGTAATCCAAATTCTTAAAAAAAAACTCTTCATATTTATTTCCCACATTGGATAGTTGGTGCCATTCAATATGGGACCTTGCGTATTTTGATTGTTGGTAGAAGCCAAGGCTGAATTTTTTAATATCTTCCCCTCACTGTGGATTGGAGGGATTATCCTTAATTTTGAAACCCTAACAAAGGTCTCACTTTAGTTAACAAGGGATATTACTATACTTTAACAAAGTGGCTCTATCCATGTCGCTTGGTTCTTTCTTCATTACCATCTGTGATGGCCTGAAAGGTGGCTTTGCCCATGCCTTTGTTCCTACTTCTTTACCACCTACGATGAGAAAAATGCAGATGGTGATTTATGTACAAAAATGGTTGAGGATATTGCAAGTTTTAGGTTGTTTGGTTATCGTGTATGTATTTCATGGGTTTGTTTCCCAATTCAATGATGCATATGCAAAGGCTTTGGAAAATGTGCATGAGATTTTGGGAATTTATCTTGAGGTTGTGCATGAGCTTCATACAACTTGAAGCCCAAGTTTTATGGGCTTGGAAATAAGTGAATTTGGGTTGTGGCCTAAGAAGGCTAATTTTGGCCATGGTGTTATTGTCTTGAACAGTAATTTGATGGGCTAAACCAAAGGCACGACTGAAGGAAAGATAACCCAAGCAAGAATATCCACTTACAAGGTCTATTGGGTTGGTGGGTATTTTAGCACTGATATTTTGGAAGCTATGTACAAGTAAATCACAAACAAAATGAACATGATCTCTCTTTTACTTGGTGGTGGGGCTTGAGGCTTATTACAATTATCGTGTTTCACTTGGCACCTTCAGAGCCATGTAAAAAGATGTATTTGTGTCCTGCTCTACTAGAAACAATAGACTAGATTAGATTAGTCTTTCAAATGTAGCACCATGGATAGCAACAATTGGCGTTGGGACTGTGAATAGTGATTTCCTTTCCTATTTTAAGCTTGGCATGGTATGAATTTCATCGATGTTTCTCTATAGCATAGGTATCATAAATTTCGGCCTAGTAAGTAGGTACCTTTGGTATATTTCATATCAAACACCAGTACCAATAGTAGAAATTTGACTAATAAATGTATTATGGGTTCTCTAGATCTAAAGCTAGTCATTGGAAAAATATTAATTGAAACTATGGAATCTCTACCCACACAATTGTTAACTAGAATTATGCTACACATAACAACTCAGGTGACACTTTGCTTTATCTTAGTGAAATCCTAGGTCTGTATTTATTGTTGGTGGAGAATGACGTAAATAAATGAATACATGTGATTATATTTGGAGGGAAACATTCAAAAATCAATGGAGCAAATGTTTAGTTGGTATGGAATAATAAAACACTAGTAACTTACCCACTAGCTTGGGCCCTTTTTGATGGAGTTGCTTCTTATTAGTTTGAGATATTGGTCTTGTTGATTGAGACAATAATCTTATTGGTCGAGATGTTTATTTTGTTGATCAAGATTGATATCCAAGCTAAAGAATCCAAGGAAAGACAAATGGAAAAGAAGCAACACCTTGATGTGTCCTCACACTTTCCTAAGATTCATTAGAATTTATTTTCTTCTTTTGTTCAAACTACTAGTTGATATGTCATTTTGCATACTTTGTTACGTTCCATCTTTCAATTTATAGGGGTGCTAGAGATATGTATCTATTTGTATGAGATGCTACCTATGAGAAAACCTGCTACTATAAGAGGGATTCAGGGTACTACTGGAGATATAAGGATGAAGAAGAATTTACGGTACTACTAGACACATATGGATGGAGACTGTTATTGTTAGGTTTAGGGAGATTAAGTCTTTTAATCTTGAGATTTGGAAAATGGTTCTAAATGCATGTTCAACAACCCTAGCAAAGAATCTCCACAGAATTACTAAAGTAAGGGAGGGACCATTTCACAAATGCGGAATTAAATGGGATGAGGCGATGAGGTAGTGGAATGAAGCGCAAGTGGTGAGGAAGTGGGATGAAGTGGTGATATGGTGATGAAAGAGATAAAAGCATGACATTATAAGAGTTAGTGTCATAGCATAAAGATTTTGGTTAAATAAATGTTTGCTCGAACATAACTTAAATAAATATGGATGAATATTTCTCTCATATTGTGATTTGAGATCTAACATGACATTGTGAAAGTTGAAGTTGAACATACAACTTAGGTTCAATCAAGTTTTGTTTAAACATAACTTAAAATAAACTTATCTCAATATTTATAATTGAAAAATTACATTGAAAAACTTAAAATATCCATTTAAAACATTTTTTTTAATATTTGTATTATATATATATATATTTATTATTATTATTATTATTATTGTAAGCTAAACATTACTAAAAATTGGAAAAAATTATATTCAAATAGCAAACTAATATGCTGTCCTTACCCAACCTTAAACAACCTTAAACAGAAAGTACATGATTTACCAACCATATACAAATACACTACATTAATTCAAAAGAATGCTGCTAACCAGCCAAAGGGTAAAAACCAAAAGACCACGTTATAATTTATAACATGGATTGAACTTCAAACTGCATGATTCAATTACCAATTACCTTGAAAAGTCCAAACATAAAATATACGCCACTCGATTCAAGGTTTCTGATCTCAGATTACATTGGGTGACAAACATGAAGTGATGTCACTAACTGTAGATAACCATGAAAAATCAGAGCATTAGAAAGGTTAACATGAGAAATTAACCCTAAATGGATTGAAGTGCTAGCAGATCAAATAAAGGGACATGGATTCAAATACAAATCTTCAAAGCTCCTGTTGGGTATCATAGCTTTTCGTTTTATTTTGATGTTCAAATGCAATTTCAATATATTTGAGCTGCACACCAAAACTGAAAACTTCAAACCCTGTTACACACCCTTGGGTGGGTTGCAGGCTATGAATTTATTACAATAGACAAACCCCAACCCCAATAGTGAAAACTTCAGACCCTGTTTCACACACTTGGGTTGCAGTCTATGAACTTACTACAATAAACAACCCCAATCCCAATAGTTCAATCTCAAGTAGGATTATGTATGTATTAGAGTTGCTTATTTCTCTTGTAGGATTATGTATGTATTAGAGTTGCTTATTTCTTCAATTGAAAAAAAAAACTAACAAATTGTCCTGCTACAGTGCAGCAGATATAGATATATTAGTATATTACATCTTACTAAAATCCGGCTTATCCCTGAAATTGCAATACAGTACTAATGAGTGAAGGCATAAATGAGTGTAGATATGTAGACAACCAAGGCTGTTGAAACTAGAGCAATCAAAGTTGCAGTTGCCGCCACTGTGGAGGTTACCCCACAGGACAGGACGCCCAATCTGATCTGTATCACGTTCACCATTGACAACATCAAGAATACACATCCAATAATAGACCCAAGTGCCGAGGCAAGCATTCCAGTCCTCAGAAGCTTGTTGTTGATATGACCCTTAGTTGCCTCGTGAGGATCTTTGCTGTTGTCTATGTTGATTGCTAATTTCAAGCCCTGAGCAACCAAGCTGGAGAACAGAAAGAAACTGAATGATATCACCTCAAATACCATAAGGTTCTTAATAATGTTCTCCCCTGCGTCACAACCGGAACGGTGTTCCAAACTCTTCTGCCCGGGAGTTGCCAATGACAGCCCAACGAATACTGCGACTGTGAACAACGAGTTGACAGTCACCAGGCCATCCAGTGCGGTTACTTGCACACTCGTTGACCCTTTGCTCAGATCTTTGTCAAGATCTTCTAGAGGCTTATCAGTACTACATGTCCACATAGAAATTTCAGTATTAAAGATTATTTCTTAAACACTACTTTTAAAAAGTTCAAAAATCAAATCTTTACTCTAAAGATTAAGCTAAATAAAATTTAGTAAGTTTATTAATTCTTGATCCCACCAGAATCTTAAGAAAGCCACTCAAGATATCTGAAAACATCTTTTAAAATCCCAAAAGAAAACACTAAAACCCAAAAGAAGAAAACACTACTGTATAGTCCATGTATATAGATTCATAGCTGAACTTAATTAAATTGGAATATTTCAGAATTTGATCTACATCCTCAAACTTAATTGTTAATTTCACTATTATATATTAAATTTTAAAATATTCTCAAAATCTAATAATACCCAAAATAAAACCAATAACTTTCAAAAATATTCAACACTTTTGAAAGGCCTGAAGCTTACAAAATCGAATGATCTGGTGCCATCCCAGACAGTGTTGGTAGATCGCAGGTCAATATGCAGTGTGAGCTTCTTGGATGAACTCCTCGCAGCAATATGGATAGATAATGATAAAGTGTTCTGCAGGGGAACAGCTGGACTGAAAGAGTCTGATTTTTTTTCCTTCACAAATTAACTTGGTAGTTGTTGAAAAAGAAGATGCTACTTATGCTACTTTTACTGGGAAGCTAGAGGCCCACTGCATTTAAAAGTTAAGACGGTCAGACGGATTGAGAGGGACGCAGGCCACCGTGAGCTTTCGTTCTTTTTATGCATTATCTCTTCCCTTGCTATAATTCAATCCTTTCAGCGTTGTTTTCCAATATCATAATCGGAAGAGCCGGAAAGCAAGATATTTGGGAAAATTTAATGAGCAAAAATCACAAGTATTAAAGATATTTGGATGATATTTTTTTTAAGAGTTGTTTCACTAGGTTACAATTTTGTCGGGAAAATAGTGGGAATTGCGTGACAGGAACCTGGAGTACTGGGAAGGGAAGGTCAGAACGTGAAGCACGTGATCTTCAAGGATTGGTGAAATCTCAGACTGTGCGAGTATGGGGAAGAGATTTGGTGTTCTATGGTGTGCGCCTGATGAGGGCTATTTGAAGAAAATATATGGCTGCTATATCACTCGTTTCGGCCAAATATGTTGTAGGTGTTCACATCATTTGTGTGTAAAATTGTGATATCAACCATATGGAAAAAATGGAGTGGTAGTAATATTATTACTATGAATGGTTGTATGCGGTTATGTTGTGTAGTAAAATTATATGCTAAGAAGTGTAGAACTAATTATTGAGCAGAATAACATAATTTAAATATAATTTTCAATGTTTTTGGTGTTGAAAGAATATATAGTTAATTTAATTGTGTGAATCTCTTATAAGTTGATGGGTTTTGTTGTGCTTCAAGCTTCAAGAACATCAGTTACAAATTATTTCATGAGATTCATGTGTATGAGACAAGTCAAGTTGTAAGGTCAAATTTTGAACACATTCACTACCTTGAAAGTTATCCTAGATTATCCTAGATAATTTTCAGATACAACAGGTTATGTGAGGAGCTTGTCCATAGGATGGTTCATTACTTTGCTACTTTTATAATAGTTACAATGCACTGTTATCCTAGATCATCCTAGATAATTTTCAGATACAACAAGTTATGTCAGATGGGAGCTTGTCCATAGGATGGTTCATTACTTTGCTACTTTTGTAATAGTTACAATGAGTTATGTAAATTTCGCAGAATAAAGTATGTCAACATTGTTGATCATGCAAGTTCTTCAAAAAGGGCAAAGGCTTTTATGTTTTAAATGGAGTTCAAGTGACACCTCTAGGTGGTGAAGAAAGAGGAGTGTTTGCAAGATTCTACAGTGGATGTGAGTGCTGATGAAGACCAACCAACTAGACATATGTGACTATATGTAATTTATTCTTGTAATAATCTTTGTAATGATGTAATGTAAACATTAAAGGGGGACTTGGAATAGTGCTTACAATAGTATATAGGTAAGATTAGTTTGTTGGTTGTTGAGTTTTGTTGAGCTCAACAAGCAATGTCTTGGTTTGGAAACTGTTGGATCTCATAAAGCACTATTTATGTGGCATGTATTTGGTGTAAGATCAGTTTATTGGTTGTTGAGTTTTGTAAGCAATGTCTTGGTTTGGAAACTGTTTGATCTCATAAACCACTATTTATGTGGCATGTATTTTGTCAGTAATTTATCCACCATGTCTTCACCTCTTATTTATTTCTAATTTAATGTTGAATAAGTATTATTTAATGAAAACATTTGTTTTTGTTAACAAAAAATAATGTTTTTTTCCCAAATGTTGTTCTACGTCATAATGCACATGTGCACAAATCATTAGACCTATAATTCTTATAGCAAAATATTCTAATAAGTTACAAGCACATGTGCACCAATCATTAGACCTATAATTCTTATTGAAAAATATTCTAATAAGTTACAATTTTTTTATGGCCAATTGTGTTGTTGAAGATTAAATAATAATAATTTATTTATTTATTTATTTTTTAAATTTAACACGACATTGTAGTGATATGCTTAAAATAATACTATATTTTCATTGTTTTTAAAAAACTCATTGCAATTGTTTGAATAATTGACCAATTACCCTAGAAGAAAGAATACCAGTTTCATTGTATCTGAGGAATGACTTCCACTAGATGAAAAAGGAATTCATGCTCTTTAATTCCCTCCACATAATTTTTATATACACTATACTTAAATTGTCCAATTGAATTCCCTCCATATGATTCCTATATATACTATAAGTAAATGGTCCTATTAAATTCTCTCCACGTGATTCCTATATAGATTGTAATATTGTTGAACGAGAGTCATGTATGTGTACTTGTCCAAGTGTGTCTAGAGTTCTAGCATGAAGATGATAAGATTCCTTATTTGAGGTTTTCACAACTTGATATGGTGGGATGTGTGATGTATAAGCTATGAATGAAAAATTTTAATTATTTTTTCATTTTCATATTAAAATAATAATATATTTTAACTTGTCAATATTGAAAAGTTATAATGAAGTGATCTCTTCAAATTGAAATCTAACTTTTCTCTTCACATTTGATGTAGTTTAAATCTTCTTTACAAACATACTTTTTAGTCAATTTTACCAAATCCAAGAGGAATTTGTTGGAATTACAAGTTTGAGTTGTAAAATTTGCATATCACAATGCTCCATAATTTTTAGAGCATTAAATCCATTTATGTATTCAAAAATACATTTTAAACAATAACAAAATAACACCCAAAATTTATTGCCAAATTCCAATAGTAAAAACCAAAACATAAAAAAAAAAAATCAAATAAATAAAAATAAAATAAAATTGTGACTTTAAAAAGTGTAGATATAATTGATCTTAAAATATTGTATGATTTTTTATATACATTATTAGAGTTGAATTGTTTTAAATTCAATAATATATTGACATTTTCTTTAGGCAAGTAGCCTTCTTTGGTAGTAATTCCATACCTAATTCCCTATTAGCACTTTGCACATTTTTTCTTATAAGGTTCATCTTCAAATCGTGATATTGGTTGTGTAAATTTTGACAGTTTACAAATAAAATTAGCTTATTTACTCAAAAAAAATAAAAAAATAATTTAGATATAAATATTACATAAGTTTGTATAATTAAATTTGAATAATTTCAAAATCAATAAATATAAAGGTGATTTTTAGTCTCATATGGAAGAGATATTATTATCTTACATTTAAAAAAACATATATATTTTTTTT
The DNA here is from genome assembly GCA_034641835.2 of Pinus albicaulis. Taxonomy (NCBI): domain Eukaryota; kingdom Viridiplantae; phylum Streptophyta; class Pinopsida; order Pinales; family Pinaceae; genus Pinus; species Pinus albicaulis. Next base: position 874,751,197 of record CM076569.1, on the reverse strand, counting down.
AACCAAGATAATGTTTCAATATCCAACATAAATATTAATAACAAAAGTATCTTTCAATGTTGACTATAAATAATTGAAAATAAAAAATTTAATGACTTCTTACTTCTTGTATTTCTTAGGATGTTAGAGATTTGTATTTCAATATGTACGTTAAGTTTTGTGTATGTTTTAAGTTCATATTTGTGAACCTTTTTATAGGATCAATATGTGTGATTTTTTATTCAAGTTGTGAACATCTCTCTTTAAACTTGATAAATCCAAATTTAAGATAAATGTATGTTGGTATACATAAAATTGTATACCATATTTAATGTTATATAATAATAAATAAAATTGGTAATTCCTTGCATGCTCAACCTCAAGTTGAAAGGTGTTTCTTTTAAAATAAAAATAAAATATTTTTTTAATTAAAATTATTATAAAGCATAGTCTCACTCTAATTGTGATAACTTCTTTCACTGTTGATCTTACAACTCAATACAACTGGTATGAAGGAGATATGTTACAAATATTTCATTTTTGTTCTCAACAATAAATAAAATATTTCAATGTCCATGTGAAATAACACAATTTTATATCAACTAGAAAGAGATAAAATATGTTTTGAGGAAAAAAAAAAAAAACTTATATTTTCTCTTTTGAGTTTAAGGAAAATTCATAAATCTAATATTTTTAAAAATATTTTAATATAAAATATAAATAAACAATTTTTATATCTATATTAATTTATTTATTTTAATATTAGTTTCATATATAAATTTTTTTTTAAAATATTTTAATATAGAACATAAATAAAGCGTGTGAATATCTATATTAATTGATTTATTTCAATAGTAGTTTCATATATATATATATATATATGAAAAAAATAAGTTCTTATGATTAAAGAATTTCAGTACTTTCATTATTTTACATTTTGGCCATTTTTTAAGATCAATTTTGAATCCAACAAATATGTGTTGGAATTACATGTTTAAACTAAACTATATAGTCTACACAATACCAGTAACCCATTTAGCAATATATATATATATACACAAAGATTAGTATAGATCTATTTTAACCATGTCTCTATCAAGGGGTGTAAACCTTTTAAGTTTTGCACTTTAAAAGTGATTTGCACATAATGAGATTTGATCTCTCTAGGTTCTTGCTAGATTCATAATAATAATGATGACATTTGTATTGATTTCAAAATATGTATCGGGTTCAAGTTTTACACTATGAGTTGCAATTCAATTTTTTCATATACTTTACGTATATCTAGCACAACATGTAATAAAATTAGGCTCTATTGAGAGATGCTAAACTTATAGACAAAATAGGGATCTTTGGAAGTGAAAACCTTCCAAAAAGGACCCTAAAATAAAGCAAAATATGCAAAACATCCAACATATTTAAAGATAAAATCTTTCATTACATTTTGCTTGCCCACGGATTCATTTAGTTATGGGAAATTATTTATTGTCTCACAACTTGAGCTAGCAAATCCATTCATGTTCATTGGAAATTAAACTTAAGAAACAAAGGCCATCCACCTTTAATTAGTCAAACTTCAACATGCAACTTCTTTAATTAGTCAAACTTCAACATGCAACTTCTTTTTATTGGCATATCCATATGTTTCTTTATTTTTATCTCCTAAAATATGGAAATAGTTAATTGAGGGGATTTCATTGGTCACCTTTTTTTTGTGTGTGTGATTTAATAGTTATAAGATATTTTTACCATCTAGTGAAATTTTTGAAAGGAATCCCCGAACACATTAAGAGAAAGAACATTACCTTTTTAAATTATAAAAAAGCTTTGTAGAAGACCATAGATTTCTACTTGATTACTTGTTGTATTTCCTAATCCCTCAATATTTTTTAGTTCCATCTTAACCATAGAGTATCCCTCCCCTCCTACAACTCCTATAATAAAATAATTATTTAATATAATATATTAAAACAATTATTTATTATTAATATAATTTAAATACAATTAATAAATATTGTAATGAATCATTAAAATATTATAAATATAATATAAATAATAATTTAATATTATTAATATAATTTCAATATAGCTTATAAATATTTTAATAAACATATTATGAAAATTTACAACTAACTTTTTATATTACATTTTCATAAAACTAACTCATTATAAGAAAGATTTCATTGAACCTCAATCACGATGGAAATGAATAATTGACTAATGTCTATTTCATTGAAATCCAATCAATATAAATTTGGGTATTATAATTTATTTATTTTTGGTAAATATTCATAAGGAATTTGAACCTTGAATTTGAGAAGTTACATAATACTTCATAATTAGGACATTACCAAATGAATAATTGTTGTAGACTTTATCTTTTTCAAGTTTTATTCAAAGGAATTTTGATAAATAATAATTTTTGTTTTAAGTATTTAGTACATTCTTGATTTGTTTATTTAATTTTTTTTTATTGTGTAGAGGTATATTATAGTTTAGTAAAAGAAATATGTTGTTCCATAATACTATGTTAAAATCAAATTCTATCCATCATAACTTTCAATATACCAAGCTTTTAGAGGGATCAAATCTATTTTCACTCTAAAAGAGGTTTGCATCTCAATATATTTGATCCCTTTTAGTCATTGGTAGATCCACCAAGCTCTTAGAGGGATCAAATCTATTTTCACTCTAAAAGAGGTTTGCATCTCAATATATTTGATCCCTCTTAGCCATTGGTAGATCCAGAGTTAAGCTCGATCTAAGCTATTTTAATTATTAATTAATTATAATTATAATTATTGATTTTTTTTACAGAGTCAAAATGCTAAATAGGACATTACAAAAGCTCTACCATATTGGGTTGGAGAGCTCCTCTCGACACAATAAATAAAATAATATTTATATATAAAAAAAACAATGTTAATAACCAAAAAAAAAATCAATAATGAAAATAATTATTAATAACGAAATAAATAAATAAATAAAAATTTGATTTTTTTTTTCCTTGTAAATCGACACAAAAATTCTATTAATAAAAAATCATTTGCAAAATGTATCCAAATCTGCACCAGCTTGTCAACATAGGTATAGCATTCCTACTTATGACAAAAGGTAAGTATCTTTAGAGCAACAGTAATACCAAAAAATTTCAACATCATATCCTCTCATGATGCAACTAAAGACTGTTTGTGATATTTTGTTGCATCAACTTGCTCTCTGTCCAACATTATCGAAAAAAAGCATTATAAGGCATTTGTTTCATAATACAAAAATGAACAAAATCACAAAAACCCTAAGCACACAGATGGCTTGAACATAATAGCGCAGTTGCGCTCATATAAGCTTGAATGATTATGAAGTCACTTGATATGTAGACACTATAGCAACCAAACATAAACCATATAGCAAGTGTTACACAGTATTTTTTCACTGTCCCTGCAATCCCCATTCTGAACATTGGAGGACCATTTCAGTGACCCTTTTGTATTGTCATACATTGCCATGAATGTCATTGCATCCCTTGACATGTTAGGAACACAATCTCTATTGATCATTCCTCAAGAAGACCCTAAAAAACCTATGCTTTTGGGTCAGCACTGGTAGGTAGTTATTTCCTCGCGCCCATGGAAAAATTTACACTAAGCCTAGCATCGCGGTCGCTCTGTCTCTTAAGAGAACCCACACTGAACTGCTTTTGGAAAGTTTTTTTAAATAGAAACGAATCTTTCATGCTTTAACAGCTTCGTGGACGGAGTCATGGTTGTTTGTTCGACTGGATCAAGTCGAGTTTATCCCTTTGGCCTATTATTTCCTACAAATGTGCAAATTCCCAAAGGGATATACCTCTCCTCCACCTTATGTGGATCCCTAACCTCCTCCTCCTTTCATATAAATTCTTCTTCCTCACATTGATTCAACTAGCTTAGCAGTCAATAGATATAGCTAGTGTGTTGAAGAGAGTAGAGAAGAGTCCATTGTTGTGAGAGAAAGTTTAAGCCCACTGCCTCATTGAGCCGAACGACGAAAGAATGCTTGGAGACATGCCCTACTGAACCTATCGAAGGAGGTTTACAACATCAAGGCATAGGTTGTAAACTTATTTTTCATATATCAATATTACATCAATGGTTTCTGGTTCCAACTTTGTTTCTATTTATATGCAAAGTGTCTAACTCTCCTTGACTACTTGGATAGTTGTAGATGAATATATACGTTTGTATTCTATCAGCGTTTGTTTGACCTTTGTGCAGGTGTAAACCAAAGGAGCGCAAGGCGTGAAGACAAATATTGGGGGATCGCTGCAACGTGCCACGACAAGAGCATTGGACTGAGGTACGCTATATGTTCCATTCCATATTTCATTTACAAACTAGGAATTTAGGAATTCATCGTGTTCCTTGGTTGCTAGACCCACCCTAGGGCTAGAGGGATCGCCTCTGTCCGAGGAGGGGATTTTCCTGCACAACAAGTTGGCGACTTCGATGGGGATTAATATGCTTGTCATCTCTCGTTGTTCGTTTTGAATTTTTTCTTATCTGTCCAACTTTGGTCATATTGTCATTTCTATGCTTTGTTTTTATTGTTTGACTGCTTCAAGCCATTTCACCTATTCTTAGAGTGATAAGCCTGAGTTTTTTCTCAGCTGCCCTTTCTTCCTTCCTTGGTTTCCGTACTCGGCATTGTTGTTTTCCTGACAGTCGCACCCATAGGTGCGAGTTTCCTTTGGCACAGGTGCGATTTTCTCTGTTCAGCGTGGATTACTGCTGAACCTTCATGCCGATTCCTGTAGGTTTGGTTTTGGGGCTTCTTTCATGAGCTTCCAATGTGTCTTACCCTCTGGATTGGGTTTTTCTCTCTAGATTGATCCATTTGGATTGATTCTTGACTTCATTGTCTCGTTCATTTGGGTTGGTTGTCTCTCATCCGATCAGTGTGGCTTTTTCATCCTAGGGCTTCTAGGTGTCTTGAATGGTTTGTTTGGTCACATGTTCGTTAAGTCCCCGAGCTATGTATGAGTTAGTTTAATTGTTCATCTTTTCAGCCTATTGTCTGATTGCTTGGTCTTTTCTTTTGATTCTACGTGTTGTAGGATTGTCGAGATGTCATCTAGTGTCTGCTTTACTCTCCCTCTGTCACCCCGAGCATCGATCACATTGATTGTTGAGTCGACTTCCAAGTTCTTTGTTCTATATGAAGAAGTGCATGTCTAGTTTTGAGTGTGTGTTTGCATGTGCTTGAAGTTGATATATTCATGTTTTGATAATCTCATTTGAAACCAATCAAAGCTAGTATTTTTTTGTGTAGTGTAGGATTGCATTGATTGCTCATCGCTTATTAAAAGAACAAAAAAATTGCATTCTTTGTTTGAAAATGAAAAGTGATATTTTGCATTAGTAGGTTTCTTCTTCATCGGAAAGTGGAAAACAAGAGAAGATTTTTCTTTTTCTGCTTTGGCTGTGTTAGTTGCATAAATGAAAGTTTTATTCTTGCATTCAATTGATTGTTGCTTTGTTGCGAACTTCTACCCTTCACTTAGCTAGCTTTTCATCGAATTGAAATGGTGTTCATTTTCTCATATAGTTGCACATTAGAGATTTGAGATTACATTTGGTAAGGCCTTGAAACTGAAACATAATTTTAAGATAAACCATAAAATTAACTCAATCAACCTAAGGAAGCATTGAAACTTAACGCACACACTTAAAGGTCTAGGCTAGTGACGTATTTCGGCGTCATTAAGCCTAGCAGTTGTCACTCACAATCTTGAATTAAACAGTTCTAGTACGGACTTGTGCTCCTCGTACTGTTGCGTATATAAAGGGAGACACCCATAGGTTGCAATACTTTATCCATAGGAATATGATTCTACCACCCTATAACCGTGATACATTGAACACAGCATTTGAGGTGACTTCATGCACGTACGTTAAGTCCTTGGTTATTTCTCTTTCATTTGATCACCAAGGTGTATATTGTAGTTCACAGAAGCTTGGTACACCCTCTTTCCTAGAGTTCCTGAGTAGTCATTTTGATCTTTCTGTGACTCTTTAAAATTTGAAAAGATCATCGAGCACTTGTACTTTCAAGCTCGTTCAAATTGAAAGTGACTAGAGTCACCTTTTGTCCTTTTCTCGACTCTTAAAATATGAAAAGCAGAGTCTTGTTTCAATGTTATAAAATTAATTGCCCATGATTACACACCTGTTAAGTTATTTTCTTGGTTGGTTCATGAGTGATTCCTTAAGTGATTGTTGTTAAAGCCTCAAATTGACCATCTCTTTTCTCTCCTTCTTTTGAGACAAACTCACCATGGTGGAACCACTCGTTTCGTCATCCTCTTCATTACCTCGTAGTGAAGAGTCTCCCCCTAGAGTCTCTTCTGAGACACCTTAGTTTGTTGGGACTCAGAACCTTGAAGGTGCTATCCTCCCAAGCATTCAACCTCTTTCCACTCGGTCTCCCGCTGAGGAGCCGTTTGACATCAACTAGCATCCCCCAGATGATTTTTTCTTTTCAAGAGAAGATCCCCCTCAACGGTCGGATTCACTTGCGACACCATTATCCGGTGCTTTTTCCTCTATCACTCGCCAGCTTTTTCCTGACAGTATGTCTTCATTCGACATGGATGCCTCGAGTCTTATAAGTAGTGAAGAGACTTTCGTATCTATGGGATAATATCAATTCCCTCCTGAAAATTTTCCTTATCTAATGACTCAACCTTCCTCCCAAAATTCATCCCTCTCGGCTAGTTGTCGTTCTTTGAGGCAGATTATCTCTAGTGCTTCATCCTTGTATCAGAATTCATTATGGCTAAGTATGGCATCTCCTTCTACAGGGTCGTTTGTGTCAGGTCCATCTTCTTCGATTCCCATGGTTTCGACAATTTTCACGTCTGTCCCAACCCAACCCACTGTTTGTGTGGCCTCTTCCACACCATCTGCTAATGTGATTCCATCATTGTTGTCATCTTCTATTGTTCGTGGAACACATCCCAATGCTTCTGTGATGTCTGTTGGGCCCGTTGTAAGTGGATCACAAACTCAAATGTCAGGAGTCCATTAAGCTATTGGTAGTATGCCTATCTCTTCTAATCCTATTCTGGGAGATTTTTCATACGATCAATATATGATGGCTATTCAACATTAGAATTACCTCCCCCAGGGTTCTCAGCAGATTCTGACTCAAGTAAATTTACCACAATACTACAATGAACATGGGAATCATGTCTATTACCATGGGCCTCTTCCACAAGGTCCATTATATGTTCGAACACCACAAGTTTCAGTTCAACCAAACCATTTTACGTACCAACAGGGACAACCCTATGGTTCACAAGGACAACCCTCTCAGGGACAACCTTTGGTCTGATAGGGACAACCCTACGGTCCTACTGGTCAACCTTATGTTCAACAAGGAGCGTCTTATGTTCCTCAGGGAAAAACCTATCCACCTCAAGGACAACCTTTTGTGAAACAGAACCAACTTTACATTCAGCAAGGCCCATTTCTTATGCAACAAGGCCAACCGTCCATTGGTTAACATGATCCACCTCCTTCAAGCCAACCTAGTTTTCAGGGACAGCCTGTTCAACCTCAGTATCTAGGGTAACCTACACCCTAGGGACAACCTGTGAAGCCTCAGGGCCAACCTTTCATTCCTCAAGGTCAACCTTCGATGGTACAAGGTCCACCCCAAGACAATGCTTTCATCCCGCAACAAAATCCATACGTTGCTCAAGCAGAACCTCAATGGTGCACTCAGAATCAATACCTTGGTCCTCAACAGGGATACCGACATAATTTCCAAAATGATAACCCCTATGTACAAAATCCTCCAGGACAAAACATATGGTCTCAAAATTTCTCCTAACCTCGTTGGAACCATAACATCGATCTTTATCAAAGGCCTGTGATGCCTTTCAATTTGAAATTTCCATTCCTTGCTACGTTGGAACTACATGATGTGTGGAAGTTAATAAATGATCATATTCTTGATAATCCATATTGGCCCCTAGTTCCCACCAAGATCCCTGGCGATTGTCCCAAATTCGAAGGAAATTCCAGAGAAGACCCCCAGGCGCATGTTATGACATACCACCTATGGTGCTCCTCTAACTCCTGGGTTAATGATTCTATTTGTTTACGTCTTTTCCAAAGGACTCTCATTGGTTCACTTGCAAAGTGGTACATTGAACTCTCCCGTGGCATATTTCAAGATTTAAACTCTCTTGCAATGGCATTTATCACACACTTTCAGTTACCAGTTCATTATGAAATGAGAACGCACCTCCTAACATCCTTAAAAAATGATTGAGCCACTCATATCTCCGATCACATTCATGAATGGAGGCGGCGTCGTCGTTTGATCAAGTTTGAAATCCCTGATTAACTTCTAACTGATTGGTTCACTACCTCTTTTATCGGTCCGATTGCTAAGGACATCGCTATGGGGGCATGTGTTACTGAGGAGTAGGCCATCACTCATGCCCAGTACCTTGATCTCGTGTACTCTCAATCTGGCACACTTTATGAACTCTTTCCTGATGATCCACGACTTGGGGTTTCCAAAGCACCGGTGACACCATCTGTCGACGGTATCATTGGTTTTGTGTCTCAGACTTCCTGTAAGTATTCTCATAATTTTGTGAAGCAAAAATCTACTCCTTCCACTAATATTTCTTCTCAGCCACCTTCCAATCCTAGCAAAACCGTGGAAGTGAATGTCGTCCAGTCTACCCCTGTGGATAAAGCTTCCAAAGGTAAGAAAAAGGGGAAAAGCAAGACCAAGGTCATTGCCCTGAAACATGATTCTCCTAAAACCAATACTGATGATGGCTCAAAACGTAAACCAAAGTGTCCTTGTCTAATATGTGACGATGAGCATTACACCAAGGACTATCCACGATGGGCCGAGGTGATTCGACTGCTCAAAGGAACTCAAGGAACTCTAGTTTTCCTTAAAGAACCATTCCCATCACAACAAAATAAAATGGTGGAGCAACCTCATTCCTCAACCCCATTTGGCTCTCAAGTTTTCATGATTAATGGTGTTGCACCCATATCTATTGCTACCAAATCAACAGATTATACCAAACTGCGTCAGGCAGCAGGGAAAGAGGTTGCAGATGGTCCTCCTCCCCTGCCTTCTTCTAGCCCTCTTCACATTGAAAGGCCCAGTCCTGAGCCCATTGTACGACCACCTTCTAAAGGCATGATCTATAAGTCCTCCTATAACCCAAACACCCGTGCATCTCATCATTACAGTATTGTTGAGGATTTGGCTTAAGCGTCATCTGTTATGTCTGCACTGGAGGTGCTTCAGAGCTATCCATCACAACAGAAGGCTTTGCTTTCCACTATCGGAGGGGTTGACCCTGCCGATTCAAGCCTTATCACTTTTGATCTGGAAAATTTTGTTCCGCATCTCCCTCACCAGCCTTATTTGATTATCCAAGTTGGGATTAATGTTAAGAATATCCATCGAGCAGTCGTGGACAAAGGTGCATCTACTTGCATCATGTTTGTTGCATGTTGGAAATCCATTGGTTCTCTGGCCCTTAACCAGTCTCCAAACGCTTTAGAAGCCTTCAACAGAAGGGAATCTCCCCCTCTTGGTGTCCTCACTGGCTTACCTATAACGTCGGAAGGAAAAAAAATTAAATGTTGAGGTTAAAGTCTTTGACGCCAAACTCAACTATAATCTCCTCCTCGGTCACAGTTGGACTCACACCATGCTATGCGTATCATCCACTCTCTTTCGTGTTCTTCGGTTCTCGCACGAAGGAAAGATCATCATTGTCGATAAATTATCCTTTTTCACTTCCACCTCCTCCGAGAGAAACGTTCCGTATGTAGACCATATTCCTATGCCTTATGAAAGTGTGGGGTTGGGAATTTTCAAATATCCTACCCTCATGGGTCTTTTTTCTCTTCCTCCGCCCAACATTGCTCAGGTCAATACTATTTCCACGTCTTTTGATCCATGGATCATCCCTCTACCTAAGGAGGTTGATTCATTTGGTGACGTGATGTTGTTAAGCCCAATAGAATTTGATTATTATGAAGTTATTTTGGCTTTGGCTCCCCCTCCTTCTGATCATGCTCCTTTGTGTATGTCTCTCAACACATATTCTCAATCCCCTTGGCTCAATGCTTCAGATTCTCCCGACCCCTTGAACGAGATGTTTCCAACTGATGAAGCCATTGTAGAAACCATGTCTCTCAAGGATCCTCCCTGGGACGATAGTCATCATCATTCCTCCTTTTTGCCTAGCCTTGGGGAAATGTCTACTTGCCTTGATAATTTTGCTTCCCAAGCTCCTCCCCATCCACTTCAAACGCCTATCTTGACACATGAAGTTTTTGCAGAAGGAAACATGGGGAATATCACTCAGACGATGCCAATTGACATCTGTGTTAAACCAGGGGTTGTCGAGAACATCCACATTGGGGTGACTTGTTCTCTTGATGAGATCGAGGTCTATACTAGTCTCTTCCGAGAGTTTCGAGACATTTTCGCTTGGTCCTACGAGGAAATTCCTGACATTGATCTGAGTATAGTCATGCACGAGATCACTACTTACCCTGATGCGAAACTTTTTGCCAACGCCTTCATCCTGTGCACCCTAGAAAGGCAACTGCCATAAAGGGAGAATTTGAAAAACTTCTCAAAGCATGCTTCATTTATCCAATCCCCTTGACAGATTGGGTCTCTAACATCGTCCCTATGGATAAAAAGTAGGGTACTATTCTAATTTGTGTGGATTATCATGATATCAATCGTGCTTGTCCCAAGGATAACTATCCCACTCCCTTCATCAACCAGATCATTGACGAATGCGTTAGGAGTGATATTTTTTCCCTCATGGACGAATTCTCTGGTTATAACCAGATCAATATACTACCGGCCGATCAACATAAAACCGCCTTCATCTGTCCATGGGGCACTTTCACGTACAAGAAGCTCAATTTTGGCCTTACAAATGCTGGAGCAACATTCCAACGGGCAATGTCATATTATTTTCACGATATTAAGCACATTATTCAACCTTACCTGGATGACCTTCTGTCTCATTCTGCTAAGCGTAAGGACCTCCCAAAACACCTCTGTCAAATCTTTCTTCGCTGTAGAAACTACAACATCCGGATTAATCCACACAAATGTGTCTTCTACGTCGATTCTGGCAGACTCCTTGGGTTTGTCATTTCCAAAGATGGAATTCGTCTTGATCCTCTTAAGGTCAAAGCTATTATTAATCTCCCCTCCCCTTCCTCTTTACATCAGGTGTAGTGTTTGTAGGGGAAAGCTATTTTCCTACGTTGTTTTATATTGAACTATGCTGAAGTGGCCAAAGGTTTCACGTGATTTCTTAAGTAGGGCATCCCATTCCTATGGATGAAATTGCCCAAAAATCTTTCGATGCACTAAAGACTTTTCTTGTCAATGCTCCTCTTTTGTGTCCCCCAAATTATCATCCTGACTTTTCACTCTATTTGGCTACCGCTTTTAGCACGATTTCCATGGTTTTGGTAAAAAACGATGACGATGGTGATGATAATGTCATTTATTATCATATCCACAATCTTCTCAACACTGAAACTTGCTATGCTCATGTCGAGAAATTGGTGTTGGTAAGTGTTCAATCTGTCCAACGTTTTCACCATTATATTTTACTCCACACTACAACCATGATTTCTAATTGCAACCCCATGACCTATATTTTAACTCGACAATTTTTGGGGGACAAGTACTCTAAGTGGATAGTTATCCTCCAAGAGTTTGATTTGGAGTTCACTACCGCCCAATTGAAGAAGTCATTGGTTTTTTCCGAGTTGATCTGCTCCTTACCCTCTGCCTCTGCTTCCTCTGGCTCTCAGGAACACATTCCAAACGACATCTTTTTCTGATTAGCACCCTCAATCCATGGTACGGTGATATCATTGTTTATCTCCAGACTTCTACATTCCCGTCAGAGTTGATGAAAGATACTCGTCGACGTATCCATCATCATTCGCAACCCTATCATATAGTCAGAGATACTTTATACCGCGTCGGAGCTGATTTCGTTCATCGTCGGTGTTTGACCCTCGAGGAAGCTGAAAAAGTCCTCAATGAGTGCCATTCTCGTGCATGTGGTGGTCACATGTCTGGGTGATATTGCTCAAAAAATCCTTCATGCTAGATATTTCCGGCCTGCCATTTTCAAAGATGGTATCCTTGTTATCCGTAAATGTCACGAGTACCAGATCTACTAGTGCAAGATGTGCGCGCCACCCACTCACCTTCATCCCATCATTACCGTTGGTCCCTTTGCAAAGTGGGGTATCAATTTTATGATGTGTAACCCTCGCTCGGCTGGGGGGCATGGCTATATTATTATAGTTGTGGACTACTTCACTAAATGGGCCAAAGCAATGCCTATGCTCACAGTTGACGGTAAGATGACTACCCAAATTCTTTTCAATCATGTGATTACCAAGTTTGGTGTCCCTCAAGCCATCGTCATTGATCATGGCTCCTATTTTCGCCATTATATGATGGATGAGTTGACTACTAAGTTGGGTATGTGTCATGATAGCTCAATGTCATAATATCCTTAGGCCAATGGCCAGGTTGAAGCCATGAACAAAGTTTTATTCACCATGCTTCAACGTATGATTGGGATGCACACGTCTAATTGGCATCTCATGTTTTTTTCGACTCCCTACACTTACTAAACCTCGGTGAAGGATGCAACCGGATTCACACCATTTCATCTTGTTTATGGTCTAGAATTTACCCTTTCGATTGAATGTGAAATGCCTTCTCTCAAGATAGTTGTCGAATTACTGCCTAATACCTCACCAGAGGAAGAATGTCTCCTATATCTAGAGAGGCTTGATGAAACTCATCGCTTCACTGCTGTACTCATAGAAGCACATAAAAAGCGGGTCAAAGATCACTTTGAATATATGGTTTCCCCTCGTACCTTCATAGAAAGAGACTTATTCCTCTTGTATGACCAAGCTCATGATAAGTTGAGGATAGGTAAATTCGAACCCATGTGGCATGGGCGCTACATCGTCAAGCGTGTTTTACAGAATGGGGCCTATGAGCTTATTGAGTATGAAGGCTATCCCTTGGATTAACCCAGAAATGGCTTGTATCTAAAAAAATATTATGCATGAGTTTCTCGTGCATTCTTTTTGTACATAAGTGTACTTTTCTTTTTTGTAGATTTTTGGTTTGGTGTGCTTTGCAAGCAATTTTTTCCTGCTTATTATGTCTTTGCTTACTGCACAGATGTATGTCACTCCTTATGTCGGTTTCGCTGACGGTGCCTCCCACAGTACCCAGAACCTATCCTCCGCGACTCGGGTAATTTATTATCCTAACGGTGAGTTAGTAGACCTTCTAGGTATTTTTCTAGGATGTGCAACCATCAATATCACTGAATATAGTGTTGTTATTGAACTTCTTACTGAAGCTATTGCCCTCGAAATTCATGAATTAATTGTAAACCTAGACTCTCAACTTGTTCTCCAACTCAACGGGCATTATTCTGTCAGAAACCCTCAGATTTTAAGGATGTATTTGCATGATCATTTTTTAGAAAGGAATTTTGATTATATCACATATCAGCATATTCCTAGAAGAATGAAAATGTTAACTGATGCAGTAGAGAATATTGTACTAGATAGACACTTACGGAATTTGTAAAAGAAATCATCATTACATAGTAAGATTTGTATCGAAAAATAATCATATATATATATATATATATATATATATATATATATATATCGATTGTTTGCATCCACATGTACATCATAGTTCAAAAAATATATGTGTTTTGGTTATGTCTTAAGACATCATGTCTCTCAAAAAATATGCAGAAATGAAATCTAGGATTCTAATCTGCATGGTGCTCATGATAGCACATTATTTCCCATACGACCCACCTCAGTAGTCGATGGATGTGGTTAGACACTCCTACGGTGTGCCTCTAATAAGCACGAGGAACGTCCTCGAATCTCACATAGTCTGGGATCCCACTTGTGAGTCCCTCCAAGTTGTGCGTGATTTCTTCCTCGTCACTTCCCTCGCCATGAAGGGCCGCTTCGAAATCTCATGGGACCCTCCTTATTATGGGGGAAATCCCCGCGGGTTTCTCTATTAAAACATCTGCAGCACATGAGTAAATATTAGAACACATATGCAAAAAAAAAATCACAATACTCATAAAAATCCAAAAAATGAGTTTTTACCTAAATCCTTGTCCCAGTCATCCCCTTATGGGAGTGGATGGTCTAGATCACCCCTGAAATCAGTGCCGGTGTATGGCCAATCCTCTACCACGATGAGTTGTCAGCATAGCCAGTTGAAAAATTCTGGCCTTCATGACATGTGTTGACCACCTCCTGACCGAGGCATCAACTCTACCCAACAGACCATTTGTTGCTCTCATGCTGGTGGAATAGGTACAACCACCTCTTGGTGCTGGAATATTGGAAATTGTTCCAAGATGAACGATATCAAGATGGATCTGTATCCAAACTATTTCAGCTTACCATTTTTTCATTTGGTTAATTGGAATTTCAAGTTGATTGTCACTGCTTCCGCCCAATTGAAAATGGTTGGAGCCATGAAATCTATGTCTAGTTAAAGCTATGTCTTTGTAGCTTCATGGGGAGCCTGAGATCTGATAGCCCAAGTAATAGTAAGTAGCACTACCCTTAATGCCAAGTCAGGCATTTTCTGAATGTCTACCCTGCCACTCTTAGACCCTTTCTTTGCTCTGGGAAAAACTCTATCTATCAACATACACATGCTCTCTCCAAGAGCCCGAGTACCTATCAACAATTTCTTCTCTCCCCTCCGAGACAATCCAGTTATGAAGTAAATGTCAGAGACTTCTATCTCCAGTTCTTGGTCATGAATCATGAATCTCTCTCGATCAGTGTCCCACACACTAATCAAGTATTGTAGTAGCTCTAGTTGAGCTCTCAAACATGGGGTTAGGAAGAATTTTAGGAGCCCATAGTTTCTTAGGGAATCCATACATGCATCATTTCCCATGGCTTATTCATCCTCTTCCCCATGCTCTCGTTCTTTCAATTCTATGACCATCTTAGCTACTGATTTTCAAGAAAAAACCAACGAATGAGATTCTATTAGCCTATGGTTAAATTTTGAATAATTTTGGCTGGCCATTTTAGAAGAGAAAACTTAAAAATGTTGGGTGTGGCATACAACGCCTTCCCGTTAAAAATTTTCGGGGTTGGGCGCAACTCCGTGCCTGGAATCAACGTCGACCCCCGTAACCTCCTATTTTTCAAAATCTTCCATAAATTCATTAAAACCATGAAATCAAGTAACAAATAGCTTAAATTGCAGATGAAGTTCAAAGCTCTTACCTGGAAAAAATGGATTCATAAATGACCTCCTGGATTTCCTGTTGTCAGCTCTGCAAGTTCACAGTGGAAAATGGTAAAAATGCTCATAAGAAGGTGAAAAGGTAAAAAGTGAATTGTTTTTACTATTTGCATTATTTTATAACCTTTTCTAAACCCTAATTAGGTTTTTTGACACATTTTTCAATTATTTTATTATTTTTTCTTGAAAATTGGGTTTTAAGTTTGTTTCTTGTGCAGCAACAGGTCTTAAAAAAGATGACGATGAGGAAACGAGTTGTATTTTATTACTTTTTCGGACTCGGTAAAAACATGAAAAAGTCACCCCCTGGGGTCATCTTTCAGCTCTTTATGAATCAAAAATTGAAAATATTGTCGAGACTCTTGTCATTTTGAACTCGTTAAAGGCTGCAAAACGTCATCTCCCCAGTATATGTTTTCCCCTTTTTCGAGTTGGGACAGATTATTTACGAAAAAGGAATACCTTAGTCGAACATGGCTAAGAGATTCTCTCAGATATTGTTTTCTATATTTTCAGATCTACGAGACTACCTACGAAAAGGGACCTACTGGAGTTTTCTTTTCCGCTTCTTTTCAAACTCTCTAAATATGAAAAGATGCCAAGTTCTTCCTTTTTCAGACTCGTTAAACCTAAATGACATTAGATGTCGTCACCATGATGTTACCGATTTCCTCCTTCCTAGGGCTCATAAAATGTACTAGGATGGATTTGTCTAAAGGAAAAACTTACATGACAAGCATATGCTATCCCCTTTAAGCTTCCTTACAAAATAATTGGGGTACTCACCAGAAATGGTGGGGGAAAATGGAACTAGTTCTCAGTTGTGTTGGCAGTATGTCACTCTTGAACATGACACTTGTCTGCAATTCGTGTCGGGTTGGGGACATACCATATTCATCATTTTTTCTCCATGGGTTTGGGTTATCCATTTTGACCTCTCATCTTCTTTTTGCCTCGTCACCATGACCTCAGATTCCTTGATGTCAAATACTAAAAAATTCCGGAATCGTGTCGCCAATATATTGTTCAAGAGAAGTTCCTTCTGCATTTTTCAACCCCTGATCCTCTAACTAGTCCTGATTCACTGTCATCTTATTCCTTTGTCTCGTGTCGATGATGTGGGAAACATTATGGCCCTCCTTCGACCGGTCAGTTCCTGTCGACTTCAACTCATTATCCAGGAAGCTCATCCAGAGACTCCCTTCTGGTACCTAAGAGCTTTCATTCCTCAATGGTGAGTTCTTCACATTTGACAATAGGTTATCATCATTGGCCTTCAATTGAGTGATTTTGCAGGTGTTCGACTCCAACTCATTGTTCACATTCTGTGGATTGTACTAGTGGTACCTTGAGGACCATTGTCATTATTGGTGGTCTCTCTCGCACCTGTTAATAGGTTTCATCATTGGCTAGTAATCAAGTGACTTTCTTGCATGTTTGACTTCAAATCATTCATTCACATGCTTGAACTTGTACTTGTTCAGGTCAAGACGGAGCATAAGACCCTGGTTTTGTCTGATAAAATCCAATCTGTGAGGATGATTTGGTTTATCGTGATTATATCCATGACTCTTCTGATTGGATGGTTGCGACCATACCTGAGTCTATTTGATGATCCTTCTCACTGGATGGTTGTGTCCATACCTTGGATACTATTACATGTTCTCTATTATAGATGGTTGCACCCATACCACATATTCATGTATCAGAGATAACATTTGTACTTGATCTTATAGGTCTTTTGACGACAGCGTTTTGGTTTGGGCATGTTCACCCCTCCCTCTCTCTCGGACTTCATGCTTTAGGGGGCATCTATTACACAGTATTTTATCACCATCCCTACAATCCCCATTCTGAACATTGGAGGACCATTTCAATGACCCTTGTGTACTATCATACATTTCCATGAATGTCATTTCATCCCTTGAAATGTCAGGAACACAATCTATGTTGATCATTCCTCAAGTAGACCCTCAAAAACCTATGCTTTTGGGTCAACGCTAGTAGGTATTTATGTCCTTGCGCCCTTGGACAAATTTACACTAAGCCTAGCATCATTGTCGCTCTGTCTCTGAAGAGAACCTACGCCAAACTGCTTCTGGAAAGTTTTTTTAAAATAGAAATGAAGCTTCCATGCTTTAACAACCTCGTGGGCGGAGTCATGGTTGTTTGTTCGACTGCATCAAGTCGAGTTTCTCCCTTTCGCCTCTTATTTCCTACAAATGCGAAACTTCCCAAAGGGATAGACCTCTCCTCCAGCTTATGTGGATCCTTAACCTCCTCCTCCTCTCCTATAAATTCTTCTTCCTCACATTTATTCAGCTAGCTTAGCAGTCAATATTTATGGTTGGTGTGTTGAAGAGAGCAGAGAAGAGTCCATTGTTGTGAGAGAAATATTAAGCACACTACCTCATTGATCCGAACGGAAAATGAATGCTTGGAGACGTGCTCGACTGAACCTGTCGAAGTAGGTCTACAACTTCAAGGATTAGGTTGTAAACTTATTTTTCATATATCTATATTACATGGTTGGTTTCTGGTTCAAACTTTGTTTCCATTTATATGTGAAGTATCTAACTCTCCTTGACTAGTTTCCATAGTTTTAGATGAATATATATGTTTGTATGATGTCAGTGTTTATTTGACCTTTGTTCAGGTGTAAACTTCTCTACCAAAGGAGCGCAAGACGTGAAGACAAAGATCGAGGGATCACTGCAACGTGCCATGACAAGAGCATTGGACCGAGGTAAGATATCTGTTCCAGTCCATATTTCATTTACAAACTAGGAATTTAGGAATTTAGTGTGTTCCTTTGTTGCTAGACCCACCCTAGGGCTAGAGGGATTGCCTTTGTCCGCAGAGGGGATTTTCTTGCACAACAACAAGGAACATGAAACTGCATTTTGAAATCAACCGACTAGACCGAAGTGACAAGCCACAAAAAACATAAAACATAAAATTGAAACTTTCAGTCTGAAATCACCATAAGACACATTATGTCTCCATTTGCTGCATATATTGAGTTGGGAGGAGGCGCATTTTCAACACCGCAAGAGCATATTATTTATTCACTGAATCCAAATTTGACTCTGAAATAACATTCCTTTCCACTCTTTAAAGGTGAATGAGAATGTCATCTAGACAGTATCGGATACTTCATATGAGGCACTTTAAATCTTCATGTCCTGCGAAAAGCATGTAATGGTCCACTTGTTTATTTCTAATGAATAAACGAAGCAAGAAATAAAGTTGTTGATAAACTTCCAGTAAATGTAGAAAGTACAACTTGCGCTTTCTGAATTTACCAGTGCTTAGGATCCATTTAAATTCTTGGTTTCCAACTTTAGAATCATAGAAATAAGGCTTATCCCCAAATTCTTGAGATTCCAAAGTTTGGATCTCTCGGCGAACTTCTTGTGGTACCGAATCAAACAAGGATTCCATAGAGGTCCATCCAGAAAAACATCTAGTATGTGAATTTACCCTAGAACTGGACCCTCCTCTGCAGTTGAACATTTGTTGACGAGGTGACATGATGACTAGGATAAAGACATAGAACAAAGTATGGGATAGAGCCGCAAGAGTAATTTTAAGCCAATGGACACTGAAGACCTTTGGACACAATAGTAGGGACAAAAATTCCCTATCTGGAAATCCATTAGGAAGAACAGCCAACTCCACGTGAATGAAATAACACCAAATTTGTAAGAGAAATTCCCCAGAACTGAATACTTTGAACACTAGAGGAGGACGAAAAGCAAATTTTCCACCTTGGGCAAGTAGTATCAATTGTGAAGGAAAACGACTTGCCCCAACTAGATGTAGACCGACAGTGTTGAAACCTTCCTAGGATCTGCTGACAAGAGGATTCTCAGTACCCTTAAACGTAAATATTCCCATTTCACTATACAACTTAGAGCAGTTTTTAGCACTTTTGTAACTATAAGAAGACAGAGAACAAGAACACGCTAAAACTAGTTCGAAAAATTGCCAGGGTACTAGACCCCACACATCAGGACTAGAAAATTACATGAAATACTTGGGAAATCGACATCGAGGAGTGTTGAGGATGGGTGAACATAGAAAAGTTTGAAAATTGGCTCAAAGGCTGCACTATGTAGAAATAAGATAATAAAACATTAGACTAGAGTCCTTTGTGAGAAAATATTCTTCTTAATTTTCAATGTTGCTTGTAACTAGCATCGGATAGAGAGAAATCAATGCACAAAGGACTTTGTCCCTTTCTTTTGACAATCTCCTTAAGCTCGAAGCATTTCATAGTTGCAGAATATCACTAACCAACTCATTTGCCACTTCATATAGACCTAGGAGATGAGAAGACGACATGCTCGCAAACGAATGTTTCTCTCCCCAAGAGATTCAAAGGGAGGACAAGTGGTATATTCGACACACACCTTTAGATAGAAACTCCTCCTATAACACAGGCACAATTAATGATTTATAGGAACATAGGGGCCTCGCCCTTAGTCAATTTTTCCAGCTCTGTTAAACCTGTTCGAACTAGTAGTGAGACAAGGAGAGCACGTTCGATGATTTAATGCAGTTATACGTCGATGCCTCAACCACGCCGACCTGATGAGAAGGAGACAACACTAAAGACTTGATTATTGACCCTGATGTACCTATTGCACATGCATCAAACATGACATGTATTCTTTCCAATGTATGCACCATCTACCTTAATCCGTTGAATAACCAAGTGTACACCCCCATTGGGGAGAAAAAAAATTGATGTCAATCATAAATAAAATACTCTAATGTGCAGCATAGAGATATGTGTAATTCCTTCACTAGTCAATATGGAGTGTGTGAAATCTAAAATAATATTGATATTACAGTCTCAATATGAAGCTGTGAAATTCCTTCTATGTTCAACATAGAGAACACTATATATATAATACTATTTCAACCATAAATAAAATATTTCAATTTCCATATTACATAGCATAATTTTATATCAACTAGAGAGATAAAAAAGATAGAGAGAGAGAGAAAGTAAAAAAATTATTTCAATGTCCACCTTATGTAAAATAATCATAGAGGGGTAAAATATACATGGAGAGAGAGAGATTTTAAATTATTGATAAGTGCTTTCTAATTCAAGATATAAGGCAGATATGTAATATTTCCCATGCTTAATATGGAGTTGACTTGTAACATTTAAAAGAAATATATTAATAACAATAAAATATTATATATATATATAGAGAGAGAGAGAGAGAGAATATAGAGTTGACTTGTAACATTTAAAAAAAAATATTAATAACAATAAAATATTATATATATATATATATATATATAGAGAGAGAGAGAGAGAGAGAGAGAGATCTATTGATAAGTGCTTTCTGATTCAAGATATAAGAGAGATGTGTAATATTGTTCATTCTTAATATGAAGTTGATATGTAACATTTCAAAAAACAATAACAAAAAAACCACAATGATTGAGATATATATATATATATATATATATATATATAGAGAGAGAGAGAGAGAGAGAGAGATGCTTTCTACTTCCCAATAGAGAGATACATCTATTTAACAATATACTAATAAAAAAATAAATTAATGTGTACAATGTGAATATATTTTAATGTCAAATATGTATATATTGTAACATACCTCCTCATTTTTTTTTTACTATGGCAAAGCATAAATTACCACTTATCACGAGTTATAAATTATTTACATGGTCACGTTATTTCTTTAAATTCAAGATAACACTATGTATTATTGTTGTTTCCCATGACATATAATATTTGTGACATAACTATAGTTTATAAAATTCATGGTATCTATGTTGGGGTTCCTTGTAAACTTACATAACTTATATCGTTGTGTTTAATTCATACGTGGACATATACGGTTCCTCCATCAACGCAAAACCTAGGGGTTTAATTTCTTCATTCTATATGATGTTATATCAGCCTCTCCATGTGCCCATTGGGACTTGCATGTTCCATCCATGTTGGTCACATCAACATAACAATGTTGACAATGCTTCATTTGAATATTTTATATTACCAATTGTTCGGGCTATGATCTCGGGATTTGGTTTACCTTGGGAATGGTATAAAAAAATGATCCAGTGGTCCTAATGATTATGATTTCAATCTGCAACGTCAATGGAGTTAGGTGGTTAGGGTGTAACTACCTCCCCTTCCACGGTAGCACTCCTCACTCAGTCTCACCCCTCTACCTGCAAGGGACAAGCTCTACAGTGGAACCCTTATTGTTCACAATTTTTCCTTGGTTTTGGACCCTTATGCTTGTGGACTGTTCAAGATTGTCTTTCCAGGTGACATTGATACTCAGAAATTTTCAAATTTTGTTTTTGTTTTGAGCTAGGGATACAATATTGATTTAATAATTTTTCCGCTCATTCTTTTGTTTTAGCTTCCTCCATTTGTGAATAATTGTGTGGTCGTCTTCCTCCAATATCAACTACAACATGCATAGAAAATTTTAGGGGCTAATATTCGCAGGTGGGCTAATTTTCCATGATTTTTCCAAAAAAAGATTCACCAATTTCCATTTTTTATAAAAATGATTCGCCCAAATTTTATAATATAAAATTATTTTACCTTAAAAATCGCCAAAATTATATAGAGAGTATATATAATATCATTATAGATTTAAATAATTTTACAAATATATCAATAAAAGTTTTATAGTTTGCATATTAGGGACTAGTGAGATTCGCCAATGTTTTTAAACATCAATATACTTTTCCATCCTTAAAATTTTCCTTGACAACATGGGTTGTTCAATACATTATTTTTTATAGGGCTAAAGTTCGGAGGAGAAGACCTTGTCATGACCTATAGTCTACAACAATTTTATATTCTTTTTTAATTATCCTCATTGATTATCTTCTTCCAGTTTTTATGTATATTTTTCTCCATCTAAATTTCAATGTTTTTTGTATCATGCAATGGTGACAACCACAATGGTTAGGGTTGTAATGTTCATGACTGACCTTCGTTATAGGTAAAAGATGTAACCCTAAACCCAATTTCCTTATTAATCCTAAGTTATTTGTTCCAATGCCTACTTAGATTTCTAAGAGAGTCTCTATTTTCTAAAAATTCTCAAGTTAGGCTCTAATTCTTTTGGCATGGGTTTGACAATTGAATTTCCCTTTTCGTTTTTCTTTCCTACTATTCTTACAGGTTCTTATAAAACCATTTATCATCTTTGTATGTTGCTCCAGGTATTAATGTTAGGTCCCTATAATACTAGTATATTCCCCTTATTTTTATTGTTAGTGTAGCCCCCTATTGTTATTGTTGTGCCCATGTATCCCCCATGTTGTTATTGTTGTTCCCCATAGAAGCCCGCTATTTTTATTGTTGTGCCCTTCATTATTATTGATATGTAGTCTCTAATTATATTGTGACCCCTTAGACCCCTATATATACCAAGGAGGTCTTATCATTTGTATCATTCAATAATTGTTCATTTTTGTAATGTAAAGGAGGTTTCCCCCTCGAAGAGAATAATTTTTAATTTGTGATCTATCTTTTCTTCTATTTTGTAAGTTGGTTGCATAACATTTGGTACTAGAGCTTTGGATTCTATGGTTTCACTGTTACAAACAAGCCATCTTGGAATTTTCACTATAACGTGTTTTATACGAAGGTTAAGACACTTAAATTTTTACCACATGGAGCTGAAATCCTGATGAATGTCCTGTAAAATTTCAGATCTTGGTTCTCTATATTTTCTGAGATATGGTACGAAGACATTATGGTTTTTGCATGCTCCATAATTATGTCTCAAATATGTGACCTTGGGAAAATCATCATAACTTCATCTACGAGCATTGGATTTGAATTTAGTAAAAAGTGGCCAAATTTTCACAAACTATATTATATTTTGTATCATTTTCACGGCTGAAGTTTGAAACAATGATATGTGGAACTCTGTACAAGTTAGTTCTACTGAACCAGTCCATAATCAGGTCATCATGGGATATTGAGCATAAATTTATCTTGAAGAATCCAAATTTGGTTTGACTTGTGGCATTGGAAAGAAGACTCAGAGAGATACCATAGGACCAAATTAAATTAAATCATACAAATTAATTAAATTATAATTTTATTTTGAGTTTATTATTATTAATTATAAAAATAATTAATATATGTATTAAGCATATGTACAGTTAAAAAAAAAACTACTTTACCATGAAAATTCTTAATTTGTAAATAGATTTTGTTACAATATCATGGGTCAATACCATGATTTACTAATATCACATACACAAAAAACCATAACTCATGTTCATATGACATTTTTTTAATTAATCAATTTATTTGTTTTTGTAAGTTAAATTTGCATTGCCTCATAAATAAAATTAGATCACACCCATAGCCATAATTCAAAAATTGTCTGTCTCAACCGACCACAAGGGAAACCAGGTTTGTTGACCGATAATCTAATAAAAAAATGACCAAAAATAATGCCTTTGATTTGAAGTTCATCATAGATTATTTGATGTTGGAATATTGAACAAAACAAAACGACTTCATAAATAAATAACATAAAGTAAAATTTCAGAAGAAGTCACAGGTGTAGGATCCTTTCTGGTAGTACTAGCAGTTGGAGCAGAAGGCTCAATCTCGCATGGTGGTGGATTTCCAGATGAGCCAAATGAGTATCCAACCTAACCAAGAAATTAATTTGATATCTTTTCACCCTATTAATCTCGTTCAGAGAGGAGATGGTTTCATTTTGATCTCCATGTTTCTCTTTTAGGACACATCCCAAAAGAGTTTTCATTTTCTAGTGGAGGGTGGTGGAATGTCGATATTGATTTCTTCTTCCCCTAGTATGTCCAGAGCCAGGAACCCAATTGGACACCTCCTCTAGAATCTTAGAATCATAATCCTCCTAATGGTCATTTGAGGTCCAGGTTTCAATCTGGTGAATTTTGTCATGGATGTCTTGAGGAGTGGTTGAATGAAAGATTGCAATGGTCATATGGGCTTGGTCCTGGGCATGTGGGAATCCCTCTGGACCTCGACCCCCATCACCTCTACCATCTCCACCATTGCGGCTACACATGCACTAACTAGGCATAGTGAACCCAAAAAAATAGTGACAAACAAGAAATTGGGAACCCACCAAGGGCAGACTAGAGAGAGTGTGAAGAGGGACACGACAATGGAGTAACCAAGCTACCAACTAAGAACAAAATTTTATAGTTCTATAAATCCCATGCATTAAAAATTCACCCCCACACCATAAAATCCCAATATAGGAGACACCAAAAATCCCTAAGGGAATTAAGACTCTAGCCAAGAACCGCAAAAAAAAAAGAGAGAGCATAGAACAGGGATGGATAAGAGAACCAATACCTAGAGAATGGTGTTCCAAGATGTATGAGAAGACGAGAGTGCAGGCTTCGTGCATAAGGAGAACCAACCAATTGACCTCCCCTCCCAAGCTAAACTATAGATATGTGATATACAACCTAAGTGTTCTACAGTGGCTTCCTCAAAATTCGAACCACGAACTCAAGCCTCAAACAAGTTCCCAAATTTATCCATGTCTGAAAGAGATCTGGCCTACTTACAATCCCAATTAGTTGCCCCTTATTCCATATAAGAAAGCAATATAATTATAGAGGAAAACCAAATTACCTATTGTTGCTCAATAACCAAGTCACTATTGACTAGCCTAATTCCTTCAAGTTGTCATGTAAATATTACTTCTAGAAGTGAGTGGAGACCAGCCTAGGCCATTGGCTCTTTCAAACCCAAGGCTGAAAACATTGACGCAACAAAAAGATAGATATCACACCATTGCATAACATAGTTTTTCCTTTTTTATCTAGAACTTATTGAACTCCAACACAAAAATCCCACCAATGTCAGGGAGAGCAACAAGAAATTGCGTAAATAAACACCATGCATTGAGTTATGCCTAAAACAAACGAATGTGTGTAGGTTTCCCATCATAAGGTTGAAGTTAATTCCGCATGTGTAGCATGGAGCGAGAAATCCACGCCACCCCACCATTAAATGTCGAAGGAGGCGGGAGGGTGGAAGACACCCCCCCCCCCCAATGTCCCCATCTCTTTGTCATGACACCTCGACTGAGGGTAATTAATCAATTTAAAATAAATAAATAAATAAATCTCGAATTTTTTATTTGTGCCTATTATTAAGAATAATTTCGAATATTCCATGGAGGTTAAATCATTACCATCCACCTAATAATTATTGATAATTATAGTAAAATTTTGGAAACTCTATTTCAAAATAGACATACTCATCAACATAACTATACGATCCACCCACAATGGGATGCTCATCACCAAGATTGTGTGAAACTCGATTGAACCTAGATGCCCCTTGGGAAGTTTAATTCCCCAGAGTGACTTTCTTCCTCAACCCCTTCCAATAAGATTTGAACCTATGAACTAGTGAAACCTAAATCTAATGAAAACCAACTAATCTACACCTTATATATATATATATATATATATATTCAACAATATAAAATACACTCAATATAAAATCAAATTTTCTATAATCAAATACTTATTAATCACTTTTCCTAGGAGCACATTATGCTAGGTCAAAAATAACCATTTAATTTAATAGGCCTAATTATTAGAGTTGACATGATTGACCTCAAATTTCATAAAACATAAATGATATCTGTCACTTTATGCTTATATATGTTACGGAAATTATATATATATTATTTGTCTCTTTATGCTTATCACGATATAAATGTTGCGAGTTATATTTTATTACTTTATATTGATTTATTATATTGTTTATTTATTATGGTTAAAATTTAATGGCTTTAATATAATGATTATATAGTAACAAGTGTAATATGTAGTGTTGTTAACCCATGGGATGGCGACTTGTTAGTGATTGAGTGTTCTATTAAGGAACTCATTTGTAAAGGTCACAAGTTCAAACCCCATGGGTCCCCGCTAGGCGTAAGCATGTGAAAATTGTTGTGTATTGTTAGCGGGGAATGATGCTAGCCAGGAGGGTTTTAATTGGCAGTAGCACAATGTGATCTTGGGTGGCAACTATGATTGTATGGTTCTCGTTACCGGTTTCCCTCCTGCTACAATTATCGATATATATATATATATATATATATATATATATATATATATATATATATATATATATATATATATATATATATATATATATATATATATAGTGTTGTTGTTTAGTACTGTCTCTTATGTATTTAAGAGTAAATTGATATCAAAATATTAAAAACTAGCAATTTCACTAGGAGGCGCAAATGAATGGCAGAAGGTGGAGCGGTGACTATGGAAGGGAAGTGTCTTGGTGTGCTACATTTGGGACATAAAGAATGTTAACATAAGGGGGACATAATGAATGTTAATAGAAGGGTGGGGAAGCTGACATTGCAGGGAAATAGTATGAAAAGGACAAGTTTTTGACAATATGGAATATTGGCTTTTAAGCTAAGAAACATTTTTTTTTGTCATCCCTAGCCACTCAATATGAACTGTCTATGTAAATATGAATATGTCATGAATTTGTGTCTATGTAAATATGAAAATGACTTCGGAATAAAATTATGTGAGTTGAAGATCGTAGTTGGACATAACTAATGAGTGATGGACATATAATTTTATGTTGTAGGGTTTGTGTTGAGTGCATGCACATGGAAACAACATGCTTAAATAAAAATGTCTCCCAAGTCAAAAAGATATTGAATATTAAACCTCTCAAATTAGAGGATTAGGCTCTATAGCAATACTTGGTAACTCCACTTTCAATTTAGGTGGAATTTATGCTTTGAGCTCTAATGAATGACCTTGGCTTACCCATAAAGGTGGGAGGTGCAACACTAATATAGAAACTATTGAATGGTGTTGTCATTGATGCCAATGTTGTTTATTTAACACTCTTAATATCTGTCATGATTACATCAGTGTAAAAATTCAATGGATTTTTCCATGGACAAGTAGCCCTGGAAGAACACTCTTAATATATGTCATGATTACATAAGTGGAAAATTTTAATGGATTTTTCCATGGACAAGTAGCCCTGGAAGGATGGAAAGAAACCCTAGTAGCCCCACATTTGTCGAATTTTTTGAGGCTAAATATTAGTGAAATTAATCTCAAGCTCATCATCTGTGGATGCTCTTCGTTGTGTCGATTCCGATGGTGTATAGCACGTCTTGTAACTCCTCACAATTGAGGAAATATTGGCATTTAAATTTTATGCCCCATCTTGTGATCTAAAACCCTAACATCAAGATGATGTGGCAACTCACCATTTGATGTCTAAATAAGTGTTCTATTAAATAAAAATGATTTAGGTAAATATGATTATGGTTTTTTAGTTCAAAAAACTGAAATCGTATTTATGGTGATGCCGACACTGAATTAGAATGAATGTTCAAAACGTTGGTCGACTTTGCTGTCAAAAATTTTCATCCAAAAAATTTCTCACAAGCCCAACCACTTTGATGTGTTGCAATTTGATGTACGTTCCAGTCGCAAAAAAGAGATTCAAAGTATATGTAATTCTCGTTGTAAAAAGCCACGTGCGAAAGGGATACTTATGCTAAATCCATGAGAAATTTTCCTCTTCTCGATCTTGAACAAGATTTTTTGCTTTTGAAGGAGATTAGTGAAACAAGATTTAAATTAAAGAGTGAACCTCAATCACTTTGTACCTTAAATATTTATTTATATCATTCTTTGCGTAAAGAAAAATTAATGACAATGCTCGAGACAAAACGCTTCAACTCCCTTCCATACACTTAATTAATCACCCATAACACAAGTTATTACAACAATTTTCATAATTGTGTTAGTTTACATCGAAAAAAAACACATTAGATAGCCAGAGAACCATAGGCTAATAAATATTACGGTAGTATTTGCAAAAATTTTGTTGATAAATTTTTATAGCAGAAACTGTGTCATGAATGGATAGTTTAAGCATTAAAGTGTAAAGTTAGCTCACCAAAAGGCAACTGCCCTTGCTAATCTCAAATGAGATGGATTGGATTGGAAAAGGGCAAATGAAATATGTGTGCAGTGAGATTGTAGAAGATGGGAATAATCATAATTGAATGTACTTTGGACTTTGGTTGTAGTTTGAGTGGGCACTTCCCGATACTTTTCTTCATCAAAGGCCACAAATTATATCTGAGGGCCCCTTACAAATTTTCCCATTTCATTTTCTTTCCAGTGCTGCCATGAATGCTTAGGCCTGATTCTCCATCTTGATCTGCCTCCATGCTCATGCTTGAGGATGACTATGGTGATAAATTTTATTGAGGCTGAGATGACGATTCCACTTGGTTTCTGCTATAAGAAGTGAAAAATTCTTGCAGGTAATTCCCATCAATGGCAGGCAGGCGTTGGCGATAGTAGCGAGATGCATGTGATTGAGAGGTGATGTTAGGTAAAGCAATGTAAATTTCGGGAGTTACATGGCCATGGTGGGCTTCATGCTCTGGCGGAACCCAAATACCATTGAGAACCACTAATTGAGGAGCTTGCGTCATTGTGCCCATGGCTTGAAGGCAGCTTGAACTTCCACAAATCCTTTTATGTCCAACCTTGCACGATTATAATCTTATATTTTGGATGGCTGTAAATAATAATTTTCATCTAGAAATATGGGGAAGAAAAAAGAACTCACAAAAATCAAGGTAAAGCTTGTGAGTAGCTATTAATATCCTCTTCAATCCACTAAATCGGGGATAGGGCAAATGAGCTTCCTCGTTTTAAGTGTTTAAGTGCAAGAGGATAAAGAACATTTATCTCTGGGAAAAAAATAAAAATGTCAAAATGAAACTACCAGCAAATGAAGAATAATATGATCGCCCATGTGCAAGGTATGCTAGGTTTGAGAATGCTTCCGCAGCACAGGCACCTGGTGAAGGCTAGGACAAAATCCTGGCTCACCAAAAGAAACATGGCTCACCAGAAGAAACATAAACACCTCGACTCCATACCAAGGAGAGATGTCCGAAAACAAGGCATAGATCCCATTTCTCACGGGGGGAAACAATATGGACCTTGTGTATACAAACTTTCAATGAAAATCACATGTAATAAAATTTTTTCAATGTGTTTTGAACCAACCAGTGTGGTTCATCATCAGGACAAGATGAGAAATCTGATCAAGAAACTTGTTTAAATAGATAAGACAAGCTCCAACTAGCCATTGTAAAATAATGACTAGTTTGAATAGAATAAGAAATTCAGTTAGATTTTATCATATTTTATTATATTTTAATTTTAATTGTATTAAATTTTAATTAAATTTTATTATATTTAAATTTAAATTTTATTATATTTGAATAAGATTTTTATTCATACTTTTTAGTAATTTAATATTAATATTTTTTTCATATAATTTAATATTTTAGTACTTTAAATTATATGTTATATAATTACAATTCATTAATAGTTATATGAAAAATTAAAAATTAAAATAAAATAAAGAAATAAATAATAAAAATAATAATTTATTTAATAGGTAATTTTACTAATTTCAATCATAATATAATATAATAAAAAGCATACTAATAATAATAATCATAATAATAAAACGAAAGGAACAGATAGGGAGAAAGAAACTGGGAGCAAGAGAGAACGACAAGAGGGCACAACGAGCGCTTGACGAGGCTAAGAATATTTCCCTTTATAAGGACAAATGCAAGGGGAATAGAGCATGGAACACAATCAACTCACCATGGATTTATTTTTTATGAATTTGGTATAAACCCATTTCCACTCATGGATTTTATTGCTACATCTCTCCCACTATATAGAGGCCTCACTGAAATCATCAATTACAGACAAAAGCGGATTGAGTGAACCATTTATATAAGGATTTAGCATATCTCCCAATTACTATTGGCTATAGCAATAACTAACCTCTCACTCTAGTAATAATGGCCTTATCTATATCGATTTTGGGCCATATTAAGTGGTTGGATGTGGAATGAATCGGCCGACACCTCTCAAAATTGGGATGAATCACCCCAAGCCAGCAAAGAAGATGCCTCCGGCATAATTACCATAAACCTACATGCATTCCTGCCATGGCAGGGCAGATTACCATAAACCTACATGCATTCCCGCCATGGAAATTCAGATTACCATAAACCTACATGCATTCCTACCATGGCAAGGAAGATTGGACTGTAAACCTAGTATTGTACCATTTCTTTTTTTACTGAAAGAGTATCTAATTAACCCTATTCAAAAAAACAACTATCTAAATAATTCTTTAAACATTTATTGCCTGTGTTTAAATATCAAAGAGGTGTCTCATTAACCTTGTTAAGATAAGGTATCTAACTGATTAAGATGAGTATACTCACTAAAGAGAGAATGAACGCCAGTAATAAAAAATGTGCAGGAGTATCTAATTAACCTTGTTCAGAAAAATAATTGTCTAAATAGTTCTTTAAACATTTATTGCCTATGTTTAAATATCGAGGTGTATCTATACATTTACTACCTATGTATAAATATCGAGGTGTATCTATACATTTAATGCCTCTGTATAAATTTTGGAAAAAATATTTAATTCAAACATGCATCGTCCACTGCCATGTGAGTTTTTGAAAACCGCTATTCTAGACCTAAATCTAATTGATAGTATTTTTTAGTGTGGAAGCTACTAAAAATGACTTGTATCATAGTGAAACAAAACAAGTGTAGCATTGAAAGAAACTTATACACATGTTCTGTCATCTCATATCCAAACCCTGGAGAAAGAAGAGGCAGACTACCTACCTTTTTCAATGCCCTCGAAATACTTGTAGTGAAAACCGCTAAGAAATCAATAGTATACTAAGTACTTGCAATATAGTTTTCACCATAATCGAAGAAGGTGATGTCACTTCTTCGACAAACAAAATAAATGTAAGGAAAAAAATATTTATGCACCCTATAACTGTAGTCCTCACCAACTCTTCTATGTAACTTAATATGAAATGAAGAGGAATGAAACTTATTTACCTGGAGGTTGGCTGAGCGATGACCCCAGGATCGTTAGCTTGGTTCTTAGAGCTTTGATAGCATACCATACCAGTACTTGCAAATATGTGCCTCTGGGGTTTCAAATATTTGAAAAACTCAAAAAAATGGAACAAATGCAAAAACAATCCAGAAAACCCATCCCAACCCA
Organism: Pinus albicaulis; assembly: GCA_034641835.2. Taxonomy (NCBI): domain Eukaryota; kingdom Viridiplantae; phylum Streptophyta; class Pinopsida; order Pinales; family Pinaceae; genus Pinus; species Pinus albicaulis. The sequence continues at coordinate 874,719,603 of CM076569.1, read as the reverse complement.
TCCCATCCCGGAGAAACATTTAGAAGACAAGATTGGTGGAAACAAAGATAAAGGAAGAATTTAAAATTGGAGCAGAAACTCACATGAATTGAATAGAAACACATCGTAACAACCAAATGTGTAAAAGGTAAAACAAAATATGAGGTCCAGAAAGAAGAAGGTGAGGAAAACTGTTTTGAAAAATGAAATTTCAAATCCAAAAAGAGCATGAGTGTTATATGAATTCAGAAAATCATTTACTCTGTCACGGGATTCAGAAGTGTAGAATATATGATGTGATGAGTGGAAGGGTTTAAATAGAGGGAAGCAAAAGCAACAACCAGTATCCACTTATCCAACGGCTACATATAAGAGCAAAAATCCTACCCCGCAATGCCTTCATTCCTTGCTTTTGCTACAACAAACAAAGAGAGACAGACAGTAGAGTGAAAGTAGTAGTGCTGAGTAAAAAAATAATGGTAAGATCACTAAACACTAAGTGTGATGAGCTCTGGATTTCCTGATCAAACCAAAGTTGTTGCAATGATTTTGTCTTTCATAAATGGTACTTGCTTTCATCGATTTATCAGAATTTTCCCAACATAATCGCTCATTGCAGAATGGATGCGAGCACTGATCCCATCATGTCTCTCTCGAATTTTTGAATGGATGGAGCAACAGTTTTCATGGTGCCATCGTATACATACGGAGTGCCTCCCACCCAAGTCACGTTTTTTCTAATCAATGGTTTCACAAATTCCCTGCATGGCTCTCCTCTATTGGTGATGGTGTCATGATAATGGTAGAATCTGATCAAACCATCTATCTTATGCTATGTTTTCCCCATCACGTTCTCAGACATGTGAATGTCAGTCGCGTACACATTTCTTTCCTGCACTGCATACTTGCGATCTCTCCTTATGCCTCTCTTCACATCTCTGAATAACAACTTTTCAAATTCCCATTCCCTGCACAATAAAATTATCACATTGAATTCCAGCCCCCCAAAACATATTCAAATCTTTACTTCAAATTAATTAAAACTATAATGGGTCTCACCAGGAATAGGTATTGTTGGCCGAAATGCTGTGAAGTTTATTCTGCAAGCAGAGCTTGTTAGACATGGAATATTGTTCAATGGTGAAATGGGTATAGCCAGAGAGCTCCTGCAACACATATTGCAGTGTTTTCCACCAAGGAATATAGAGATACTCATCTAAATCAAAGAAAAAATTCTAATTCACCATGAATTGGTACCTGTGCAAACAGTCGTTCACAATTAGGAACGGATTATGGTAATACCCATCATATTGTTTCTGCTCTGTTACATCCTGCAATGTCACTCGACCTGCCCTAATCCATGTCTCCAACGCCTTTCTAACTTGGGGATGCACTCCACTAGCATCGTGAAAAACAAAGTGTGATCTAGGCCTAAAGAATTTGGCATGATAAGCCATATTCCCTCTCATTCTCTGTGGACTCAGGCCACTATACAACAAGGAACCATAGTAGAGATAATCATAGGGAGCAGCTTGGTTGTAAACAGATCCATTGTAAGCACCATGTTCTTCCTTCAGTGCAACGATTCTTTCTGGTTTCCCAAATTTGTTGCCATGGAGTGCGTGAAGAATGAGGTCTCCACCATTGCCACAAGTTCCACACTCTGAGAAAATGTACAATTGATAACCACGATTGTATAAACTCTTCCATAGCCCCAATCTGGAAGCATTCTCTAGGTCTCGCCCTTTCTTCTAGAAGACGAATTATAGGGGATCCATTCGCATTCAAATCTCGACTTCCCAAAAATGTGGAGAGGCTTGGAAGCAAGCCCAACTATAGCAAATGTAGTAGGACCTCTTCTGTATGACCCCATCTAGATAAACAAGTATGCAGCAGTCCCATATGGGCAAAACACCATCTTGTTCGGATCTTCTTCCACATGAATTAACTCAGTGCTTCTGCTGGTATTATGAATAATATTGGGTTTTACCATCTGCTTCACCTCTGTTGCTCTGAATTCAAAAACGAATGCACTCGCCTTCGAATCTGCTTGAAGAAATGATCCTCTTGTGAATTTACAAGAGAAGAAATCGTGTCAGCCAAATGGCATAAATTCTGGTTGCTACTTCTGGTGAACTGCATTCTCTTCCCTATGAAATCGACATTGCCCAAGGCTCTCGTCTGCCAGTCATCTGTAAATCTATGGAACCCTTCCATCAACCATCCCTCCACAAAACAGAAGCGTGCATGTTCTTGTACCGGCAGTAGAGAAGTTCAGTGTTCATTAATACAAAATAGAGATGTGTAAGGAATTCATTAATACTAAACAGAGATGTGTAAGATGTGTAAGGACTTCATTGGACAGATGACTAGTTTTTATTGGTTGGAGGAATAACCAAATGTAAAATTCTAATTGGTTGGAAGGGCGATAAGCAAAGCTTCTCATTGTCTTGGGTGAACAATGTTTGCTCACCCCAAGCCAGCAAAGAAGACGCCTTCGATGTAAAAATAAAATAAAATAAAATTTTAAAAAATAATAATAAAAAAATTGTTGTTTTTAATGCGATTTTTTGGAGTTTCCAGTGTTAGAATCCGGCAGAAAAAATTGAGGTAAAATCTTGATTTGTGCTATTTAAACTGATATTTTTTACTATATATAGATTTAGCACCCTGAAAAACTCCTAGAACACTTCGATTGTATGGAGATTGCCCATCAAGCTAATAATTTCAATGAATTCCTGCCAAATTTTAAAAAATTAAACTAAAAAAATAAAAATAAAAACTTCTAAAAAAAAATCACATTAAAAACCACTCAAAAAAATAATAAATATGTTACATTATTGAAAATATTGCATGACCATTTTTATATACCAGTATTAATATTGGATGACCATATACAAGCATGGGATTAAATGTTGTCATTAAGTCATTGCTTCATATTTTCATCATTTATTAGAAGATAAAATATTAAATAATAACTTCGTAGGAACCAGCAAGGTATTAGTGAGGTGACTTGACAATCGATAAAACGAGTACCGTCACGAATGAAATCAAAAGCTAATAGGAGAGTAAGTGTGACAAAATATGGCAACGTCACCGCCATGAGGCAAGTAAGACTAACATTAATAATGTGCGAAACACATATCGAATATGCCACACAATATAAAATGCATATATAATTTCCACGTGTGAATATACCATGCAAGGTCAAATGCAATGATAATTTCCATATACGAATATGATAACTTATGAGCACTAACATGTAAATAATTCATTTAAATAAAAATAAAAATAAAAAAATAAAATTAGCAATTGCATTATAGGCGTAGTTTAAAAAAGTTGTAGAATGGCTCAGAATCTGGCAAAGATTTAAAAAAATGCTCAGAACTTTGTTTACAGTGGTTAAACTTTAGTATTTTGAGTGCCTTCGGGGTTTTTTATAGTGCTGAATCCATTTCTACTATAAAAAAACTTTAGTATTTTGAGTGCCTTAAGGGTTTTTTATAGTGCTGAATCCATTTCTACTATAAAAAATGGATCCCAAACACTCCAACTATCTGATTTTTTGAATTTTAGTTTACCAGATTTGAACAAAAAACTGTCATCCGAACTATTCCATATTCTGGGTAGACAACTTCTTGGATCATATGTTATAAAAGAAATGTTGTAAAGCAGTAACATAAGAAAGAGTAGTATATAGGAAAAATATGTGATATATTATGTGATTTAATTGAATATTTAACTTATAAATATGAATTATTTTATTTAGAAACAATTATAGGTTTGGAAAAGCGTTTGGATAAATAATTCTACATGTATCTATGCCTCTCCTTAGATTCGTAAGCATGCATTGTTGTCTTCTCTAACTGCACTTTTATTATTCATCCTTAGTATGTGATATCATCTTTCTTCTTCTCTAATAACATTTGTGATGGGGAATTTATTATTCATCCTTAGTATGTGATATCATCTTTCTTCTTCTCCAATAACATTTGTGATGGGGAATTTATTATTCATCCTTAGTATGTGATATCATCTTTCTTCTTCTCCAATAACATTTGTGATGGGGGATCCCCCAACGCCTTCTTTTCCAGGACTATTTTTAGATGTAGGTTTGGGAGAGTAGGGGAAACTATTTATACGTAGATTTTACATTGAAAACTCAAAGTGGGAAGTATAATATGAATAAAACACACACTTATGGAGTGGAATGAAACTTCACAACATGCTTGAAAGGAGTTTTCCAACACCATTAAAATCTTTCAAACACTCGCCCACATTCAACTTGGTGTAAACTTAGAGACATGTTTAAGCTTGAGCATACCCAGCTCAAACCCATCCTACAAATATGGACACAAACTAGATTGAAACATAACCCTAGTTCCCTTGACCGAATCTACAAAATACCATGGAAAGAAAACCATCGTGCCCAAAACCATGTGCTAAATCCTTAATGGTATATTGTACTGGTATATTATTATATATATTAAAATTTTATTTATTATTGACCAATATTATGATTAAAATATGAAAGGTTTAGCATGTTCATACACACACACACACACACACATGGTGTTTGTTAATATTCATAAAACAAGGAATAATTAAAATATGCATTTTTCCACTTTATGGTATTATATTGCACATTTCTAGTTGATTTAATTTTTTTGTTAAATATTTTACATTATCAATTTTATACCCTTTAATAATTACCTACAACCATATGTATAAGATATTAAAAGTGTATTACTTAATGATACATTGTTGTGATTGCAATGGATGGTAAAAATGTTTTGTACTTTGCCTTTACTTTTCAGAGATTTTCTATAATTACCTGCATCCATACCTATAAGATATTAATAGTATATTACTTAATGATACATTGTTGTGATTGCAATGGATGGTAAAAATGCTTTGTAACTTACCTTTACTTCATTACCTATAACCATATGTATATTAAGAGTGTATTACTTAATAACACATTCTTGTGATTGCAATGGATGGTAAAAATGCTTTATACCTTGCATTTATTTTTTCAAGGAATCAATGATGAATGGAATTTGTTAGAAGTAGTATTAAATGTTTTTTAATTAAATTTGATTAGTAAATCAAGTATGTCAATAGAAACTTCACTAACTATAAATGTCTTATTAAATTATTTTATTTTATTTTATTTCATTTCAAAAAAATAAAACTAAATACAGCCCAAAAAAATTACTAACTAATTATAAATGTCTTGTTAAATTTTTATTTTTATTTTTATTTTTTTAAAACCAACAATTTTAATACTTAGTTTCCATGTTAAACTTGTAGTTTTAAATTTTTTTATACATACAAATGATAAATGATTAAAATTAATATTTAAATTTGACAATATGCAAGCCCATGAGAAGATATGAAAGTTTCAACTTCCTCCATATTTTCACATGTAAGAATGCAATTTCATGTTTGTTTGAGGACGTTGTTTCCATACATGGTTAAACACAGGTTCAATTAATATAGACATATTTAAGAATGCATTTCTAGACATATTTGACTTAAAATGAAAACGTAATATTCAATCTTGTCTTTCTTTTTTTTCAGGATGAGAATGAAATTCTAATCTTATCTCAAGATTGAGAGGGAAAGTATCTTTTTAAGCTTGGAAGTTCATTTCTAGCACACCTCACAAAATTTGAACATATCATCTCGTTCATGCTACTAAATTCGTTTCTAACCCTCATTTAATTGCACGTAAATGTAAATTCCGAGCTTTCCTTATTTTATTTTTTCGAGCCTTTTGTTGGGTTCATATTCAGTTTCTCTTTTTCCATTCCTGATTGGGTTCAGAAAAAGGTAAAGGTAACAGAGCACCAGTAACAGCTTAATAGAAATCAATACTTGCCCAGAGCTACAAAATGACGTTCAAACAATATTCAACCCCTGTTTACTCAACTAAATGCGACTGATAGCGTAGTTGACATTCTAAACCTTGTGAAAAAATTCCTCTCGTTGAGAAATCAAGATATGGAAAATCTGCATGAACCAGTACATGTTCGATGGAATTCGTGAACTCCTGGGTCAAAACAGCACGTGGCGTGCCACTATCGGTACCGCCATTCATGGACCGATCGTTATTGCAGGCCCGATTTCTCCCAAAAATAGAATCCCTCCACCTGGAATTCGCAGAGATCAAAGAAGTGTCCAGCGACTCCACCGAGCAGCGCCACAGCGAAGAAATCGTGTACAGATCCTTTTGCTTCATACTAGAGAAGCTAGATTAACTTAGGGAGCAAGCCATGGAGGACGGGGTTCTCACCAGGTGCTCAACCTTTCAAGCCCTCTCCGCACTTGTCTGGAAGTCCCGCAGCAAGGCCCTCAATATAGCGCCCAACCAAGAAGCCAAGCTTCTCTTCGCAGTCCATGGCAGGGACAATTTGAACCCCCGCTACCCAGGGGCTACTTTGGGAACGGAATAGTCCTCACTTCGGCCATCACCGATGGAGAATTGGGGAAAATCCCTTGTCCTTCGGAGTGGGGCCAATTCAGAAATCCATAGGGATGATTATTGACAAATTCATGAGATCACTCATCGATTATTTCGAAGTAACTTAGATCCAGGCGTTCCCTCTCTGCAACTCTGCTCATCACTATCTGGTCTCGGCTCTCGTTCCACACGACAGATTTTGGGTAGGGAGAACCAGTCCAGTGTGTGCCTCTTACTCTGTCTGCGACGGAAGTGGTATTCAATTTCAAGGTAGATATTATTTCATTGGTCTAACATCACACTGGTACACAATAGTACAAGTGGGAGTTGAGGGGAGTTGTTTCAAAGAAGACGCTTTACATTTAAATATAAAAAATATAAGTGTGTAAAGGGTAAAGTTAATTGAAATGAAATTTTAACGAGATTAAAAATAGTATATGGAACTATGAGTTCCCTGTTTTTCTTTTTTTGTATTTCAATCCTTTTTTATTCAAATTGATAATGAATTGGCCCAACTTTCCAACAATCTCATTATTGAAAAGACAATGCCAAGAAATTGATGTCATATTCCCATAACTTTCTCTAATGTCTTTGAACGCATCACATTCCAAAATGAAATGTTTTTCCGATTCCACTGCCCAGACGTGCAAAATGTACACACTCGTTCTTCCTAGGACCTCACAGAGTGGAACATGTAATAAAAAGTAGATATTGGCAGTCATTCACGGGTCAAATCTAAATATTTAATTTTTTTATTAGATAATTAATTTATGAGGACATTTGGTGATTAGAGGGTTTTTTTATTTTTATTTTTAATTTAATTATGATAAATTGATTTTAAATTGTATAAAATTAGTCTAAACAGGTACATCCACAAATAAATAAAAAAATAAGAACAAAAATTATTGTTTAATTCTCAAAAAAATAATTTTAACATTTAATTTTACAAAAACTTTAATAAACTTTGCAAATTGATTTTAAAAAATTGCAAATTAATTAAGAGTCAAAGCATTTTGACCCAAAATTATTACAAACTTTGTTTTCAGCATCTATAAAAATGTGTAGATTTGTATTATATTAATAAATATGTATTATGATAGAGATTACAGAAGTATAGTTAGGAGTTGTGTTTAAGAGTCATATTCAAACAATAAATTTTGAAATTTCAACAAATAGCTTTAAGTGGTAGAGATAATTTGGTTCAACAAAAAAATTTACAGCGTACATTTAGAGATACATTACTAAAATGAAAATACATAAGAAAAATATTTACAATAAACCTTTGAAGGGTATACTTGTAAAAGAATCTTTAGGTGCAACAATGTTGAGGTTTGGGAGAGCGAAGTTCACTAATGAAAAAGAATTGATCCAAATCTCCCAAAGAGTGCCAAATGAAAAACTAATGATGCCTAGCACTGATGTCCAAAATAAAACCTCGAATCGCACCAAGTTCATCACGAACCTAGAAAATGAGATACTTATGTTGAGTAAACATCTTCATTGTTGTTCCCAATCAAGCTTCTAAGTTGGGTGAATAAATTTGCATGGAGTGAGAGGTGTAGTGGAGGTCAAGGATGTCACTACCTGAGGGAGTGATAAGTTCAACGAAGGTTAGTCATGTTACCCTCTAACTAGTATAAAGTTGTCTTAAAGGAGAGGAGGCTACGCAAAGCCATGATGACATTGCAGGCCAAAGAGGGACAAGTATTGTTGAACCCCAAAATTGCTTCTTTTTGACAACTCTCTTACACCCTATCCTCCTTCTTGTTGATCCAAATAACTCTAATTTGGCATCAATTTACAAGGTATATGGCATAGTAGGTACATAATCATCTTATGTTTCATAAATGTCAATTTTCTTTATTATTTCACTCAGTATTTACATGAGTTGCTCAATTACAGTGATTCTGCAATTAATGTCTGATTTTGCAGTGAGTTTGAAGGTTTGATGAGTTCTGAAGATCCAACCAAAGAATGGGCATATGGGCAGGTGGAAAATAGTTGTCACAACGATATTTACCTATCTTCATAACGTGGATCGATAAGGAAAGCATTGTAATATCTCAGTCAAAGTAAAAGTCAACCACCATGGAAGGCGAATCAAGCGAGCGAGAAATTAGTAGATGCAGATATTCAGCCTCATGATTTGCTTCAATGATATAAAATCATGAGAGAATTGTGTTATCCTATCGATTTATGTTAATTTTAGTCATTTTCCAGTAAGGAAGAGTCGTCTGAAACAGTGATGAGCACAAGATTACAAATCTGTCTCTCGGTATGAGGGTCACAAACTTGGATTTTATTTGAAAAACTTTGTTTTTGCAAATGTAAAACTCTTCTTTCGTTTCATTCATTTTTTGTGTGATTTATCAATGTGAATTTAGTCTTCTGAAGGCGTGGTGTTGACACCTACTTCTCGCATGAGGTCCCCCTCAAGTTGTAAGGCTTTCATTAATTATCAATAACATTTCAATTATCTATTTGTTGTAACATTTCATTAGTTTGTTAAATGCTTAAGTTTGATTTTATAATGAATGCTTAGGATTGTTTTTAGTGTGAGATTGATTAATCATTTTTGCCGTAGAGTGAAGCGAGATCTCTTGTGCACATAGAGAGAGTATAGGTTGATATAAATTTGTAGTGTAGTTGTAGTATTTTAATTTAGAGTTAATCTCTTTTTGTCAAAAGTAATTTAAATTTAGTTTCATTTTCAAGTGTGATTTCATTTCAAGCAAGAGTGAAACTAGTGTGATTTTCCTTTGAGCAAGAGTGATATTTATTTCTGCAAAGTGTGATCTTTATTTTCAGCAAGTGTGGTAATTTTATGATGATTATAGTTTTCAATCAATTCTGTTAAGCAAGTGTGATCATTTTAATTTTAGAGTAACATATTTATTTTCATAGTTAACATGTGCATCTCGATATCTCAATTTAACTTGGGAATTGTTTGAATAATAAGGACTCCTAGCACATACAGTGCACATACATTTAATCAATACACTAACCCTGGTTGATAATTCATGTAAGTAATTTAACATCAATTAAATTACCAAACAAGTACTTGGTGAGAAAGGACCAGGGGAAGCAACGACACATAAGGGTGAACAAACAAAGGTGGAAATGGAGGAGAATCAGGAAGGAACATGAACCCCAAAATAGGTAACCTAGGGCTCATAACTATCCATATTCCCCAAGGTGAAATCCACATGGGAACATTATTGCTCAGTCAAATAGTTATTTCCCTTGCAACATGCAACATCCCACCTCAATCTAGTGTGTTGTGTGAGAGAGGTTTATGATGAGGTCCATTGATTAATGAGAGTATATGGGGTGTCATGGAAGACATCCCATGCATGATTTGAAACGATGTATGTGTAACATGCACTTTGTGGGTAGGTGAGGAGGTTTAAATATAGGTCTTTTCATGAAATTGGGATTGTGGAACATTGCTCATTGATATCTTGAATCCTAACATTTTCTAGAAGTGTTTTATCTGCTTGAAGGTTTGTTAAAGAGTCGTTGGATCTAAGGATGTGGAAGAAGGCTAGCTTAGAAAAATGAGGTGAAGAGGTGTCAGATCTGAATGAAAATGGATTTTAATGATGAATTTATGGGATTCATATCTAAACACAGATGTCATATTATATGTTTGGAGTCACCCACGATGTTCATATTTTGAGCACTGAGGGAGGATGCCAATTCAAAACCTAGTAGGAGAGTGTAGCCCTAAGCTATATTATTGATAGCAATACCAAGAATCCAAAAATATGTAATTTCAATGTTTAATCTAGAATCATAAATGGCATCTTCGTGCTCCTGCCACCCCTCATAATTTTAAATTTATTAAAATATATAAACTTTAAAATAATTTGATAATATATATATATATATATATATATATATATATATATATATATATATATATATATATATATATATATATATATATTTCATAAATTTAATTTTAATTAAATATTTATGTTTTTAAATATTCATTAACTAATAATTTTTTTTTTGAAAAAATGGTTAATGTTTCCAGTTCGGTTTTACTTTTATAAGTTATTTTGGAGGATTCATTGAACTTATAGATTTTATTTGGATAAATGTTTAATATTCCTTTTCAATGTCCTCAGGGGTAGATTAGTTGGCAATAAAGTATATTGTTTTTTTTTGAATTACAAGTGCTTTATATTCATAATCAAAATGGGATATTTACATTGATAACTTGATCATCCAGTTCATATACTCCAAAAGCACCAGCTTCTCTAACAACCATGGAATCCCATAACCACATAAAATCGATTACAACAATCTCAAAACCCCATTACAACAACAACAAAAGATATGCAACAATATTTTAAACCCCTCATTAAAATAAAGCAATTCCAGAGAATGAGTGTGGATAAATTGAGAATGAGTGTGCTTCACTAATAAGTGTCATGAAAACAAGAAGAAACGAGAGCATCATAACCAGGGAATATCAACCATTGACAAAGGGAAACATTTGTAGACTGATTTATATTCTTCCAGAGCGTCCTCTACAAAGAGATATTCCATCCATACTTCCCCTCAAAATCCATATAGCGTGAAAGAGTAACCACTAACTCAGAGGTGAAGGCCAATATGCCCATCCATCCCAAGATAAAACTAGTTGTAAGTATATGTTGAAACATGCTTCAATTGGAAAAATACAAGTTATAGGTGCATACACTAATCTGGATTTATGAAGGAATAAAATGAAATATAGATTCAAACCAAAACATGGAGATACAACGAAAGAAAACTTCAATTTAATAAATAGCAATTGAAGAAATTTTTTTACATACATAAGATAAAAAAATAGATCAGGCAATGGTAGTTTACCTCTAAGAAGAGATGTGACGGCTACATGCCTTCTAAATTTTGATACCATGAGGTTCTCAAGCCTTTTTGTTATCCTAAACATCCAAAAAACCTAACCCTAAAAGAAGAAGTGTCAAAATTTTGTGGGCAATGTTGGGGTTAGTTAGTACATCAACTTCCTTGGGTCATAAATTTTGCATATGATCTTCATTTGGCATGTACAATACCTGGTTAGAAATTTTTATCAGAGGACAACAAATTTCGACTGAAAACTTGTGTTATAGGATTTAGGTCTACCTATTTTAAAAAATAACGTTGTTTAGGGCCTCAAAATGGTTCCAGAATATTGGGGCCCAAACAAACTGTCAAAAATAGTAAATTGTGTAAAAATTAGGAAACTAAAAGGAAATAGTGTTGGGGGTCCAAGTGGAATAGGCGAATGGCCACCAATATCCACTTGGATCAGTCCCCCCCACCTTAGGAAGGAATGGTCACCATTGCATTGAGTGCCTCCATGAGATGGGGAAACTTTTGTTGAACTTGGTTTCTGGTGAGCCACTTGCCTTGGTGCAGGAACCGTCTAGCTTTGACAACCCAATATAGTTGAATCCTTTGTTGGCGAGTGTTCTTAATTTTTTCATCCATGATCCAAGGAGACGTGGCCTATTCAAAGTGATTTAGGTTGAGCCATGTTATTTTCAACTACTCAACAATGTCTGATGTGTCCAACAATGGTGGAAAGTATGGTCGACGACAATCAACATTAAACACTAGGTACAGGAAAAGGAATGGTTGAATGTTGAGCTCGAAAGCATTGTCACCTATAGCCTTAGTCATGGTGTAAGGCCCATATTGGGGTGGTCGAAGGTTTCGATGGGATTCAGTAAGGCGTTCCTTCTACAAATGAAACTAGACTTTGTCACCCACTTCAAACTTATGTAGCACTTCAAACTAGACTATAGTGTGTCTCCCAAATCAGCTTGGAACACTCACTTGAAGGAACACAAAGGTGCCCCAGGTAGTATATCAATGCATCTTGGAGGTGTAATTCTAGTACTTTTTCACCATCCATCAGCATTTGGTAGGCGGTGGAAACTTCTACATCATTTTTGTATAGTTGTGGCCATCCATAAGTCGTGCGCCCACAAGGGTTGAGAATAATGGTCAAAGCCACAACCGAGGGTAGACTAAGGAAATATGTAACGTTATTGGTGTTTCCCTTCTTGTATTTAATGTTCAAATGGACTTGTTGTAGATATGTGTACAATTTCTGATGGTGATCGTTATGCAACTTCCCTTATGTATTTATAAACTTAAGAGGTCAGTGATCTATGTGGATGATCATTTCCTTCCACATAATGTAATATTTCCATTGTTAGCTAGCCTACATGATGGTATATGTATCCTTATAGTAGGTGTGATATTTCCAAATAGTATCATATTGTGTCTCACTATGATAGTCCATCGGATGCCCTTGTTGGGTGGCAACTGCACCAATAGCATAGTCAGAGGTATTTGTCTCAATTTCAAATAGTTGTTGCAAATCTAGAAATGTGAGTACTGACGCAAATCAAAGGCGATTGTTTAGCTCAAAAAATGCATTTTGTTGTGCCTTGGACCAAAAAGAATTTTCTTTTTCTATTCCCTTAGTAACTTGACTCAAAGGCCAAGTGATATGAGAGAATCCAAACACGAACCTTCGATACAAATAGGCAAGGCCCAAAAAGTTGTGAAGCTTTGGGAGAGTTGTCAAGGTTGGGAAATATCGAATGACTTGGATCTTATCTAGATCAACATGCATACCTTGCTCATCAAATATCTAGTGCAGATATTGGACTCAATTAAGGCCAAAGGAATATTTATCCAAATTGGCACATATTTTGTGTTGGTGCAATGTCTAAAGGACTTGTTGAATGTGTTGCAAGTGCTCTACCCAAGTCTTGTTGAAGATGAGGATGTCGTCAAGATACACAACCACAAACGAGTTGGTGAAAGGACGCAATATTTCATCCATTAGCCTCATAAAAGTTGCAGGGGAATTTTTCAAGCTGAAGGGCATGACCAACCACTCAAAGAGGCCCTCCTTGGATTTGAAGGCGATCTTCCATACATTTGTGGGTTCTATAGGAACTTGGTGATAGCTAGAGTTTAGATCAATCTTGTTGAAGCACTAGGCCCTCTTGAGCTGGTCTAGAAGGTTATCAATCTGTGGGATTGGGTATCTATTCTCAACAGTGATGTTATTCATTGCATGATAATCATTGTAGAGTCTCCAATTCCCATCCTTCTTCTATATGATTATAATTGGGCTCCCTCAGGGTGAGGAACCTAGTTTGATGTGCCCTTTTTGTATAAACTCTTGGATATGTCGCTTAATTTCCTTGTATTCTAGAAAGGATAAAAAGTATAATTTCCCATTGGGTAGAGGTTCCCAAGAGTCATATCGATTGAATGCTTGACTTGACAGTGCAAGGGTACCCCTATGGGTGAGGAGAAGATGTCCCTATACTCCTCCACGACCATTTCAACTTGCTTATGGTGCAAGGGAAAACCCTTTATGGGGGCGATGGATGTGACCAACATATTCCCCTTACTTTGAGAGAAAATAAGAAAGAAAACAAATTTTCCAGTCTAGGAGATGCTCTTACTCCATTGCTTAGTAGAGACCAAATAAATGGCGGTAGGCGGGGCTAGCTTCAGTATCCTATATATTTTTATGCCCAAAGTTATAATAACACTGAGAGGCTTGGACTCATACATAGCATGATGTTTCCAAAATTATGGTTGTCTTAATAAAAAAACACATACTTCAAGAGGAGCAACATCCAAAAATACCTCGTCTGTGAAGGGCTTGATGTTGTAGGGAGGGAGGCACTACTGGCTGAAACAAAGATCTCATCCTTGGTGAAGCCACTCGATGGTGTATGTTTGCGGGTGTGGTGTGGTCGACAGGCCCATCTGATTAATGACCTCTATTAAAAGGAGTTTATTTTTTCTCCCTGGAATTTTTGACAATGAGTTGCAGTGGAGACCCCTTCACCCACATTTGTGAGTGGAAGAGACACTACCCATCCTCTAGATCTTAGGGCTTAATCTTTTGGACCTTGGTGGTGGCAACAGTGGCACTAGGTTCTAAATCAATAATCTTCTTCCCCTTGTCATTCCCCTCGTCATGTTCTGGCTCAAATTTGGAACATGCATCTAACTTTGAAGCTCTTAGCTTTGCACTAGTGACTTCTTAGCAGGACATTCATTTATGTTGTGGGTAGGGTACTTGTGGAACTCACACCACTTTCTGATATCCTTCTTCATCCTCATGGTGATATTATTTTCTTATGGCTTTGATGGGTTGTCCTTGGTCGCTCCACCTTGGCTTTATCCTTTGTTCTACGGTTTGGAAGTGCCTTTTCCATGCTTTGGATTCGTAGATCAAAATTCCCGCTTCTTCTGTCTAATTTTTTTCTCGATCCTCACAGCATATTAGTATGTTGCGCTAAGAGAGGAGATGTCTAAGAACTCCATTTCTTCTTGGATGTATTTGTGCAAACATCCACGGTACTTGAGTATCAAATTCCGCTCATAATCCTTAACACCCAAATTTGTGTGTAGGGTATGTAAAATATTTGTGAACTCTAGCACATCTTGGTCCCTTCCCCGTCGTAGTGGCCCACTTTATGTACTTATATTCATAGCTTCCAACAGGGTAATATTTTTCATTGATGGAATCTCATAAATAATTCCAAGAGGGTTTGCCTGAAAATAGTGAGGGTTCCTCCTCATCCCCCTATTCACAGTAATTTTCCCACTAATCCTTGACATGGGGGATGGATTTGAGTGAAAAAATAATATTTTCTCTATCGGAAAGATTATGGACCGAAAATTATCCTTCCAGCAGATTTAACCATCTATCCAAGGCATATGCGTCTATCTGGCCTTCAAATATAGGAATTTCAAAGTTGGCTTGTAACTTAAAGGGGGTGGTGCATCTGAAGTGACTGCTAGATGAAGATGATTTTCCCACTAATACCCACTGAAGGATCTAGGAAAATTTGTCCATCATATCGCTCCTTTGTCGCTCGAGGGCTTCTTCAAGCAAAATTTTGAAAGGATACTTTTCTCCCTCATCTTTATTTTCTTCCATTATGGGAGGTACTTGGGGTCGGTGAGGCCGATCTTGCAAGGTTTAAACCAATTCAAGTGCCAAATCCTTATACCCCAACCTCATTGGAGACATGCACAAAAAAATAGAGAAAGAGCAGATTGTTTTAATACCACTAATATGGATTTATGAAGGAATGGAATGAAACACAGATTCAAAACAAAACATATATATACAGCGAAACAAAACTTCAATTTAATAAATAATAATTTTTGAAAATTGTTTTAGGTGATGGTAGCTTATCTCTAAGAAGAGATTCCGTGGCTACATTCCTTATGAACTGTGTTACAATTAGGTTCATGGGCATTTTTATTATCAAGAAACAATGGAAAACCATAAACATCCAAAAACATATACCTAGGAGAGGAAGCACAAAAATTTTGTGGCCCATGTTGAGGTTAGTTGGTACATCAACTTTACAGGGTCATAACTTTGGCATACAATCTTTTTTTGGCACGTATGATACCTCGTTAGAAATATCTATCCAAAAACAACAACTTTCGACTAAAAACCCATGTTGCAGGCTATGGGTCTGCTTGTTTTCCAAAATAATGTCATTTAGGGCCTCATAACAACTCCAGAAGTTCAAGACCTAAAAAACTACCAAAAATAGTAAATTGTGCTAGAAATTGGGAAATTCAAAGGAAATGGTGTTGGGGGTCCAAGTGGAATAGGCAGGTGGCCACCAATATCCACCTGGATCATATATAATGAGTGGAAACAAAGTATACTTGGATGCTATCACACCACCAAGTAGCATAGAAACATAAATTGCCAACAAAATAATGTGTAAGCATTATATCGACCAAAATGAAGGGTATCCTCCTCCTCCATAACATGTACAGTGATACCAAATGAAGAGCCACTCTAGATACTCTCTTCACCATCGACAAGAACATAAAAATCCATACAATCACATATAAGTGACAATAAAACATGATTTTATCACTTGAGCTCTTCTGAACATGTAGAGAAAAGCATATTGCCATATTATTTGTAGCCAAGAGATATTTAAACCAAAAATAATAGAAAAGTTCTGAATTATACCATCATGAATCCTTATTAGGGGAAATAATAGTGGGAGTTTTTCCATGATCAACCAGAGGATCAGTAAGGTCACTAGAGGAAGAGTCACTCACCAGAATACCTTCAACACGAGCCAATCGGGAGTCCACACTATCCAAACAGTACTTGAGCCTGTTACGAATAATTATTTTGACATCTTCAACTTGTTTATCCTTAAATATCAAGCAAAGAAAATTGGTCATTTGTTGGTGTAAGGATAGAAAATTTCTGAGTTACCATGGTCTAGTACTAATTTCAAATCCTCCCCAATCACCTCATAATCTAATTGATAAGAGTGGTCCCCAACCTCTTTTCCCTCCAACAACAAATATCTTTCCTAACATCCAAAGGCAATAAATTATATTGTTAAGCCACTTCTTGTGATGTAAGTGGTTCAAAAATTGCCTAGTCCATGAGACATGCTTGGGTGTGTGTACTGCACATAGAGATTATAGTGGTAATAGATGAAATTGACCTATATTATGTGACTAGAAGCTCAACCTAGTTATCACTTCCTTTAAACACACACAGACATAGTGGATTTTTTTTTCGTGTAATCTAGATTATCTATTAAGATGACATGGTTGAATAACAATGTGGCAATATGTGATGTTGTGATGTCTCTTTAATGTATTTAGTTTACATATTGTTTCATTTTCCTAAAAATGTGCATGATCTTCTCCCAAACTAATAATACAAATGTCTATTTAGGATACTTTGGCATATTATCCTTGTGAAAGAAAGAATTTATAACAACTCCATTCAAGGTTCCTCTATTTTGAATATAGTATTTTCTAAGAATTTTTTTCTTCAAAGGCACATCTAAGTCTAGTTCCAAGTACATATAGACATCATTGTTGGTTCCTAATTTTTGAAAGTCGTTAATCTATCCAACTTAGCTTTAGTTTTGACTCCAGCTCTAATTCCATTGGATGGAACATGTCTATGATGGAGAGCACTTAAGTTTAGTTCTAAGTACATACAAACTTACATACAAACATCTAATTTTAGTTCTATGTACATACAAACGTCATTGTTGGTTCTTAAGTTTTTAAATTCACTAATCTATCCAACTTAGCTTTAGTGTTGACTGGTGGAACGTGTCTATAATGGATGCCATTATTTGAAATATGCCTATAATGGATGGCATTGGATGCAACTTCCTACCAACTCAATTTTCTCAATGTATACTAGCATGCCTAAATTGAGGTTTTTGCATGTGCTTTTCTCAAGCAATAAGACTACTACTTATGGCAAACAAACAACTTCTATAACTTAAAAAAGGTCTCTACTTCTTATAATTGTTGTAATGGACACAATTATTTAAATTAAAGTGAAGAGTGACTATTAGAAACATCTTTTGTTTCCCACTTGTATTATTTGGAAATGATATCTCAAAATTAAAAATATGGTTAAATTATGACAATTTAAAATTAAGGATTTAATTTAAAATTTTGATAATTAAATTTAAAATTAAAAGTAGTATTAAAATATAAAACTATAAAATAGTTAATCAAATTCCAAATAAAGTAAAACTAAAGATCACCACTAAATATATTGATATTAAAAAATACTTGGTTATTCTACATTAATTTGAAATATTGCATGAAATATGACTATCACAAATATTATGAATCAACTTTGTTAACATTTTTTTTTTAGTATATCATGTTCATGCATGGTTTTTAATAATACTAATAATATATTTTTAAGTTCATATCCAAGTCAAACATCAAATCGGTGTATGAGTCCTCCTTGTTTTTGGGACAATGGACCCACCCCCATGCAACAACTTCATTATTAAATTCTACGAAGTTGTACATATTCTACCCCCTCTAGTTTTGAATTTGTAACCTTTTAGGAGGAAACACATCCTCTTAACTATTAGAACCACTTAATTTTGTATAAGCTCCCTCCTAACTCCCTTCCACCCCTTCTCACAACAAATTTTTTAAATGAAACTTTACTTTAAATTTAACATCTACAGTAGTATCTATTTACATTCTTAAGGTTAGCTTATACTTGGTACTTGTTATATTACTTATACAAAGGATTGATTTTGTTGATTTTCTTAGTACAATAGAGATTAGCGTAATATTTGAGAAATTATGATAATTAATTTTGATGTAGATCTTATTTTAACGTATTTCGATATATCATTCAGCACTTATACTTCAGAAATTCAACCATAAATAAAAATAGAATAGTAGAGATCACAATACAAAAAAGAAGATAAGATTCACCCTCAGAAAACCCACAAAGGGGAAAAACCCAACAACTTTTTGAATAGAGAAATTGAGTCTTGTTCAATGAGAAACACACCTAGACCTATGGTCAAACCTGGTCTTCTCCTCCAAGTTAAGTCACCCAATCTAATCCAGCAATTCATTTTGTTTGTTTGACCCAAAATTTTGGCTCTCTTGCAATTTCCAATTGCCCCAAAAATATTCGCCCTACAATAGTTTCCTAGTTACCCAGAAAATTTCAGCCCCCTGCAACAAAATGCCTAGAAAAATGTGAACCAAAAAGAGAATAGCCAATCCACATGTGTGAGTTACAAGAGAGAGAATAGAGAGAGAACCTACCCTTCTATTTTTCATATCCGTCCTTCTTATCCTTTGCTTGCTTGCCCACAAATTGTTTTGTGTGAGGGAATGTGAATTCCCAAGTGGAGGAGGTCGAGTTTCCTTTATATAGTAGTATTTATTGGCCAAATGGGTGTGTCTCTTGTCCAGGGACAACTTGACTTGGAGGGAATCCGACTTGTCACTTTTGGAGCCAAAAAATACATTTCAAAAATTCAAATTTTTACCTTTAAAAAGTATCAATGGGACTTTGACTCAAAATAAATTTTCCTTTGACTCTAGCATTTATAAATATGATTTACAGTGATAAATACAAGTACATCAAGTGACCAGATATACATTATGAATACCTACCATAGTTATAAATTCAACACTCCCTCTTAACTAGGGAGGTATTCATAATCATTGTCATAGGTGTTATCAAATTGACAAATTTACCCCATATCTGGAATGGTACCAAATCCATGGCAATTTCATCATCATATCAAGACTCGCACTTCCTAGGAAAAAATGTTGAGACCCTTAACTAGAAAGAACTCACTCACCCTTCCTGGAAAGCACTCTAGGCCAAGACCTCACTCAACCCCTTCCTGGTTGGTGATCAGGTCTAGATTCTAAAAGTACCTCACTCCACACTACCCAATGTGTGATGAGGGTCTAAGTACATCACCCCACCCTTCTCGGCATGTGGTTAGGGTCCAAATTTTGAAGGACCTCACTCCACTATTCTTGGTGTGTGATCAGCGTCCAGGACCTCACTCGACCATTTCTGGTGTGTGAGCAGGGTCCTCCTCTAAGAAGCATTCACTCAAAACTACTTGTTGAGAACCCTGAGCCTCTTGGGCCCATTCTCCCTACTATGAGAATTTCCATCCATGTTACAAACATATTTGTTGAAATGTGTAACTAGGTTTGGTCTTCATAATGACATATGTAATCATGATTTTATGTAAAGAATAAAAATAAAATTATTTTTGCAATGTTTGAGTCATGGTTTCATGCTCAAGGAATTTTATTTTAGTTGAAGCTCCCATTGAGAGCTATTAGGTTTGGTCATCAAGTCATAAAGTATATTCAATCAATGCCATGCATTAAAGACCCATTTGGGCATGTTACACATTGTAAAATGAGAAGTAATTTGTGTCACAAACCCTCCAAGACCTTGTCACAAGCTCTCCCTCATGTGAGGCTTCAAAAAATATGAATATGTTTCCAAAATGACAAGTCAGCCTACCCCATGGCACATGTCAGCCTATTTCAAGGAAGAAGATCACTATATATAGAGTGAGCTCAGCCTCATTTAGGACAGAATTTGACTGAGAAATAAAAGGACAGAAAAGGAGAGTGAAGTACACAAGAGAAAAATAAACTTATCAAGCAAAAGAAGGAGGATCATAATTGAGTTATTTCTAATATGTTTTGGGCTAGTATACCTCACACGTGCGAAGAGGAGTGGTGTCATCTACTATAGAAAATGTTTAAGGCTAGAAAAATCATCCTAGAGGCTGAATCTAAGGAGAAGACAAATTTTTTCATCAAGCCAAATTGCAGAAGGAAGTATCTCCATCCAAGCGAAGGGAATAAAGGGAAAACGTTGATCAAGATACATCACATGTGTTGCAACTAGGGTTTCGGAGGAGGCTGAGGGTTCCAATCCTGATTCAAGGAGTTGAAATCTAAAGGGTAGTCGAGAAGGAGGGAAAAGTAAGTAGGTTGACCATCATTGACTCGAGGAAGAAGAAGTTAAACAAGGAAGCCTTGTGACTTAGTCTTGGAGAGGTTTATAAGTAAAGGGTCTTGGTCTTGGTTTTCCTTTCAAGTTGGAGAGGTTTTGGCCTTGGTTGATCACCTATATTATGTGTCTCTTGTCTCTATATTGTTAAATTATGCTTTGGTATTTGTTTGATGAAGAATAGCATTATAATAATCTAAACAAATAGAAGAACTTAATCAAAAGAAAGAAAAGGGATTCACAAGCAGTTATCATTCTAGAGAAATCTCACAATCCTAATGCCCTAGATTTCGCAACATGGAATCAAAGCTAAGGTAACAAATCAAGGAATGGAATTTCATCAAGGGACACTCAAGCATTCAAGGATTGAAACTTTAGAAGGGAAACAAAGCATATCTAGAATATAATCTCATTCTCAAGTAATTTTGAAGTCAAGGTCTACATCATCTTCTTGAAAGAAGTGTCAAAACCCTATATCAATCAAAGAAGTCTACACTAGAAGCTTTGTTGGGATCCTCATCATCATCAAGGGAAGATACCATAAAACCTTACCTCTACTCAAGTTGAATAAATCTACAAACTAACCTGAAGTCTAATTGATCAGGTGCTCATTGTAAAAGTTGAAAAATGAAAGTACTCAGAATTTATTGGAAAATGAATGAAAACGAAGAGCTCGTCACCAGGAATCTAGCACAATTTTTTTCGTCGAAAACATAGTCCATATGAATAAGAAAGAGCCTGCTATTCATTTTCCTAAACATCTAAAAAATTTGCAGAACAGTGACAGGTTGATGACATGGCAACCCAGTCAACATACAGGGAATATTCTTCACTTTTTCCCTGTTAGGTCCCTATATTACTAGTGTAGTCCCCTTATTTTTGTTTTTGTACCCATGTAACCACAATATTGTTATTATTCTACCCTTACATTATTATTGTTAGGTTGGCTAGGATTATATTATGACCCCATGGACTCCTATATATAGAAGGAGGTTTTGTCATTTGTATCATCCAAGAATTGTTCATTTATGTAATGTAAATGAGGTTTCCCCCTCGAAGTGGCTTATTTCTAAGGCGTTGATCTCTCTTTTCTTCGATTTTTGGAGCTGGTTGCATAAAATTTGGTATTAGAGCTTTGGATTCTAGGGTTTCGCTACTCCAAAAAGGTCATCGTGGAATTAACGCTATAAATTTTTTTATATAAAGGTTAAGAAGCTTAAATTTTTAAAAAGTAATGCTGAAATCCTGAGTAACCTCGTGTAAAAATTTCAGATCTTAGTTTGCAATATTTTCGGAGATATGATCTGTGGATGTTAGGGTTTTTTCAGGCTCCCGAATTTCACCTAAATAGGTCATCATGGAATTTTTGCTATAACTTTTTTTCTACAAAGGGTCAAAAGCGTAAATTCTTACAGAGAGAATTCTAAATCCTAAGGAACGTTGTGTAAAAATTTCAGATCTTGGTTCGCAATATTGTCGGATATATAATCTGTGGAAGTTAGGTCTTTTTCAGGCTCCCGAATTTCATATTAAAGAGGTGACCATGGGAAAATCATCATAGCTCTCTCTCTGAACATCGGATTGGAATTCTGTAAAATGTGGCCGCAAGCACACATACTGTAGTTTTCTTTGTATCAATTTCAAAGCTGAAGGAGGAAATAGTGACACATGGCATGCCATACAAGTTCTCTCTACTGAACTAGTCCATAATTAGGTCATTGTGGGAGATTGGGCATAACTTCTCCTTGAATAATCCAAATCAGGTCAGACCTATTAAATTTGAAAGAAGATTCAGAAGGATACTACACGACCTAATTTCAGATATTGAAGATCCTAATTCACATAGATAATTCAGTTTCAATATCGAGCTTCTCAAAAGAAAGAAAAATGTGTGTATTTTTGCATAAGCCTTGTCTGAAGAATCGGTTTGAATTGATTCCAAGGGCATATTGTAGAATAGATATCAGTATTGGGTTCTAAAACTCTCCCTGAAAATAATTCAACACCCATTAAGCCTTCAAAATGCTCTACTATGACTCATGAAGACGAAGAAGTGCAACATGACGTATCAAAATTACACGAGCAAGTGCACCAAATTTTGCTCTCGCAAAGAGAAACAAAAATTGAAATGGAAGTGTTGAAGAAAGGCGTGGAAGCTAAGATGGATGGTTTGAAGAAATCCATGGAAGCTAAGATGGATGGTTTAAAGAATGGCATGGAAGTTGGCATGGAAGATAGCATGGAAGCTAGCACGGAAGCTAAGATGGATGACATGGAAGATAAGATCGATTAAAAAATGGAAAACATGAAGAATGATATAAAAGCAGACATGGTAGGTTTGACAAAGTTGATACAAGAAATGTTTCATAATGGCGAAAATATAGTAGAGGAAACTCATGATGAGAATAAGATAAATTTTAATTGTGATTTCATAAACTCTAATGTTGGATGGAAGACCCACCATATTCCAAAGATCGATGTGAGGAAGTTTGATGGCAAGGATCCCGTAACATGGATACTATAGATGGAGCAATATTTTGATCTCGATAATGTGAAAAAGACACAAAAGATATGCATTATTACGAAGGAAATGATAGCACATTATGACGATACAAAGAGCAACACCTTTTTTATCCAATTAATAAATCTCAAACATAAGGGTTTAGTGGTAGAGGAATTCCAAAAATTGAATATTAGGGTAACTGATATTCCACAACAACATAGGATTGATGTCTTCATAGGGACTTTAAAGGATAACATCCAACATGAGATTCACATTTGGGAACCTGATTCATTGGAGAAGGCGTTCAGGTTGGGAAGAAAAATTGAATGTAAAATTATGGAAACAAGGAATCCCACCACACACATCTATAAATATGGAAGTGTTTCTACTCCTAGAATTCCACAACCGACAAGGTTGACACTACAAAAATTGGAAGAAAAAAGAGAAAAACGGCTTTGCTACAGTTGTGATATAAAATACACTAAAGGTCATAAGTGTGCTGAGAAGAAATTATTTTACATTGATTGTGAAGAGGAGGAAGAAAATGATCAAGAAACTTCAAAAGAAGAGGATATACACTAGGAAGCAACCCTAGAAAAGGAAGAAATGAGTCTGACCATATCATGTAATGCATTGGTAGGAATTACCACTCCTCAAACTCTCAAGATAGAAGGACATATCAAGGAGAAAAAGGTAATAGTGTTGATTGATTCGGGTAGTACCCATAATTTTATTCATTGTAAAGTAGCCAAGGAATTGAATTGTTTCCTATACCCAGCACCATAATTTCAAGTGATGATTGCAAATGGAGGAACTATAAATTGCTCTAGAAAATGTCATAATATCAAGCTAACCATAGGAGAATATGTATTGAATATTCCAATGCTTTCCATTCCAATGGGAGGTGTTGATGTTGTACTAGGAGTACAATGGTTACAATATTTGGGGACGGTAGCTTTTAATTTTCAAGAAATTTTCTTGAATTTTTTTTTGGAAGGAAAGGAAGTCGAATTACGAGGTGTCGCAGGGAAGTCGGGAAAGATAATAAGCTATAATGTTATGACAAAGCTTTTGAAGAAAGAACAACGAGGCATAATTGCACAATTATGTTGTTGTGGAGGTAAATCCCCTCTGCAGACAGAGGCGATCCCTACTAGCCCAGACCAGGTCTAGCAACAATCATTCATGCTACAGTGTAGGTTCCTAATTGCAAATAAACCAACCAGCGATGAAGGCTTACCTGGAATCCAACGTCGTTGCCTGTAGAAGAGGTAGCGCTCCCGTTCCTTAGCCCTGGCAGATCATGATCCCCACGATCTCCGTGATGGACACCTGCACATGCGAGAAAAAAAAAATTCAAGAATAAAATCCAGTAGATGCAACTATATGTCAGTCAGAAAGGACATAACTCATTATTATAAACAACAACAAGAGTGGAACCATAACCAATAGTCGTTTATTATTAATCAATCAAAGGAAGAATACAACCATAGTTATGACGCTGAATTCTCCTTCGGAGGGTCGCCAGCAGAACACGTCTCGAAAATCCTATCAAGGATGGGACAAACCTCTCTCTTCGGATCTTGACAATGGTCTCCTTGATTGAATTTGGCCTTAAGGGAATTATGGAGGCTCTTGCAGCATAAGGCTCTTAGGAATTTGGGAACTTGAAGACTAGCTTGCCATGGAGATGGGAAAGCTTTTATAGATGGAGGAAGGGGAGTTGGGATCCCTATAATCATGGGATTGGCTCTATCATCAAGGAAGCTTCCATGAGAGGTGGCAAACCACTTCCTCTCTATGTAAATTCGTAGCCAAACCTCCCAAGTCAAGATAGATAGCAGTCCAGGAATTTGTTAGGACGAAACTTCCGCCATTTATTTTTAAAAAACACTCCTTAAATTGGCTGGCGAGAGTGCAACTCTAGGACAGAGCGCCAATTGGCGCGGCCTCTTTGAAGGATTTTCCCCATTGGCACGGGTTCTGAACTGGCTGCCCGCGCCAATGCAAAAAGGGGTGTTTTTAGGGTTTTCTAGCAGGAGATGTCTTCAGGGGATGAAATTACATGTTTAGGGGAATGCCATGAAAGTATTTTCAAGTTATGTCACTGCTCACAGGTCACAAAATGAGCCCTCCAATGTGTGAGACAGGGATTGTAGGGACGGTGACAAATTGCTGTGTAACAATGCTTACTATAAGTTCCAACATCAAAATCATCTATTTCTCCATATCTCAAAAAAGACTTGGACAATAATTCCAAGGTGTTTGAAACTCCCAAAGGACTCCCACCTATTCGTTATCATAATCATGCTAGTAATTTGATTCCAGGAAGTGTTTCACTGTAAGTTCCAACATCAAAATCATCTATTTCTCCATATCTCAAAAAAGACTTGGACAATAATTCCAAGGTGTTTGAAACTCCCAAAGGACTCCCACCTATTCGTTATCATAATCATGCTAGTCATTTGATTCCAGGAAGTGTTCCTCCAAACATCAGGCCTTATAGATATCCTTATGTCCAAAAGAGCGAAATTGAACATATGATTGCAGAAATCTTAGAGGCTAGTATAATTCAACCTAGTCAAAGTTCTTTCTCTGCTCCAGTAGTATTGGTTCACAAGAAGGATGGATCATGGCACATGTGTCTGGATTATAGGGAGCTCAATAAGCTCACTATTAAAGATAAATTTCCCATTCTTGTGATTGATGATTGGATGAATTACATGGAGCAATTTGTTTTACCAAGTTGGATCTTCATTCAAGATATCATCAAATTAGAATGAAGATTGAAGATATTCCGAAAATAATATTTCAAACTCATGAAGGTCATTGTGAATTTTTTGTCATGCTTTTTGGCCTTACCAATGCACCTTCTACATTTCAAGGGTTGATGAATTCCATTTTCAAACCTTTCCTTAGAAAAATTGTGCTAGTATTTTTTGATGATATACTAATCTACAACAAGTCTTGGAAGGATCATGTTCAACATGTTGACAGGGTGCTCAAACTATTGGAGGAGAAACAATTATATGCAAAAACATCCAAATGTTTCTTTGGAGTACAAGAGGTGGAATATATGGGTCATATTGTATCTCACGAGGGTGTTAAGGTAGACCCTAACAAAATTAAATCTATTAAGGAATGGAAAGTCCCCACAACCATAAAGCATTTGCGAGGATTTCTCAGGTTAACAGAGTATTATCACAAGTTTTTAAGAATTATTGGAGAATAGTAGCACCTCTAACAACATTATTGAAGAAAGATGCATTTTCATGGAATATTGAAGAAACTAAGGCCTTTGAACATCTTAAAGAGGCAATGTGCCTAGCACCTGTCTTAGCTATGCAAAACTTCACAAAAACCTTTATTGTGGAATGTGATGTCTCAGGAAATGGAATTGGCGTTGTTTTAATGCAATAAGGAAGACCCATTGCTTTTGAAAGTCGTCCAATCAAAGGAAAGTATTTATAGAAAGTTATTTATGAGAAGGAAATGTTAAAAATACTACATGCACTAAAGAAAAGACAACCTTACCTAATGGGAAGAAACTTCGAGGTAAAAACTGATCATGATAGTATTAAACACCTTTTGGATCAAAGACTATCTTCAGAAGAAAAAAAATGGGTCACAAAGATTTTGGGTTATGAATTTGAAATCATCTACAAAAAAGGGAAGCTAAATTTTGTTGCAGATACACTCTCAAGAAAGAATGAAGAGTTGGAAGCATTGCTTTGTGCCATTTCTATTATCCAACTAGATTGGATAACCGAAGCAAGGGATGAAGGATGAAGAAGTGTGGACACTCATTCAAAATTTGCAGCAATATCCTAGTACATCTGATACATTTAGTTGGAAAAATTATTCCTTATGGTACAAAGATCACTTATACCTTTGTAATAATTCTCAACTAAAACAAAAGATTCTTTTGAAATTGCACACTTCTCCTTTATGAGGACACTCAGGATTTTTAAAAGCTTACCATGGGTGAAGAAAGATTTTTTTGGGATGGCCTTAAATCTGGTATTCAAAAGTTTGTGGTGGAATTTTTGGTTTGCCAGCAAAATAAAGTTCAGACAACTAAGACCCTGGGTCTTCTACAACCTTTATCCATTACAAGTCAACGTTGGGAGGAGATTTCAATGGATTTTATCAAAGGTTTACCTAAGTCTGATGGAAAGAGTGTCATCATGGTGGTAGTTGATAGACTTACCAAGTATGCACACTTTTGTGCATTATCTCATATATTTAAAGCAAGTGCAGTTGCTACTACATTTATGGAAACAATTCAAAAGCTACATGGAAACCCAAAGATTATTGTAAGCGACAAAGATCCCATTTTTTCTGGAAATTTTTGGACCGAATTATTTTCTTGTTTGGGTACTCAACTAGATCATTGCTCATCTTATCATCCTTAATCCAATGGTCAAAGTGAGATAGTGAATAAATGTTTGGAAGGATATCTTCGTTGTTTTGTATCTGATAAACAAACACAATGGGTCAAGTGGTTACCTTTCATTGAATGGTGGTATAACACTTCCTTCCATACTGCAACAAAAATGACCCCATTTATGGCACTTTATGGATATCATCCACCATCCATCACATCATCCTTAAGAGAAAATTCTAAGGTTCAAGCAGTGCAAGATCACATCGAGAATCAACAAGAAGTTCTCCAACTCTTAAAGGATAACCTAAATTTGGCACAAAATTGAATGAAACAACAGGCAGATCAACATCCCAGCAAGAGAAGTTTTGATGTAGAAGACTGGGTACTTTTATGGCTACAACCATACAAATAAATGTCCCTCAAGCAAGCTAAGAAGGATAATAAATTATTGCCAGAGTACGATGGTCCTTACAAGGTGTTGCAAAAGATTGGTACTATGGCATACAAATTGGAGCTTCATGCTTCGTCGCGAGTGCATCCAGTTTTCCATGTTTCATGCTTAAAGAAGATTATAGGTGAAAAAATTATAGTTCAAACATTATTGCCAAAACTTGATGAGGAATGAAAAATCCTATTAGAACCTGAAGCAGTCATGGAAACAAGAACTTAACAGCTACGAAATTGATCAATTTTAGAGTATCTCATCAAGTGGAAGAACTTACCCACTAAAGATTGTACATGGGAGGATGATAATTTTATACAGAAGCACCCAGAGCTACTCAAGCGTTGAGGACACCACTTTTTTGAAGGAGAGGGGCATGTTAGGTCCCTATATTACTAGTGTAGTCCCTTATTGTTGTTAGTGTAGCCCCCTTATTGTTATTGTTGTACCCCTATAACCCCAATATTGTTATTATTGTGCCCTTATATTATTATTGTTAGGTCGGATAGGATTATATTGTGACCCCATGGACTTGGTGGGCCCTCTACAATGGTAGAATTCATCACATATTATATACAGTCCAAAGTCCGAGCATATACCAAGTCCGAAATTATATTGCAAAGTCCAAAATATTTTCATATTTCCAAATGTTATATATTCGGGCGCATCACATTTAAACCAAAGTTCAACTATATGGTTGCATTTTAATATATGCCAAAGGTTGACATATGGGCGCATATAATGTTCTAAAATCCAATTGACAAAATAATGTAAGGATTATAGATTGGAGGTTTCAGTGGTGTAGATTTTGAGATGCAAAACTCAGAATATCCACAGTCTTCATGTTTAGTCGACGTTTTGAGTCTAAATCGAGACTCATCTTCAAGACAAACCTGCTAAGAAGAGAAGATATTAGGGTGAATAAATAGAGGAAAGAAGGAGATGAGAGAGCCTACCAGTTCTTAGTTTTTAATTTTTTATTAATTATTTATTTATTTTAGTTTTTAAAATTTTAATTCTAATTTTAATTATGACACATTTTATATTATTGTTTATTGAATTTTTTTATATGTTATTAAGTCCTATTTGTTATTATTTTAGAATTAATTTTTAAAAAAAATTTTAAATCTTTTTTACTAATACTAAATATTAGTGATATTTATAAATATTTGAAAGAAAAGTTTAGGTTATTTTAATAGATATTTTAAGATGGCAAGTAACTAACCTATATTATGATGGGACATTATAAATAATTCTATATTTTTATAATAATGTGCAATTTGTTATTTATTAATATTAGAAGGGTTTAATTTATTATTATTTTATTAAAAAAAATTACTCTTTTCATTTTTTATTAATACTAAATATTAGTGGTATTTATAAATAACGACCACAGTGAGAGTCGAACCTTTTGATCTGAAGTCAAACGCGCTAATCCACTGCGCTATGCGGTTTACATGAGAAAGAGCATTCCCAGTTTAACTTATAACTATATATCTACAGATGGGAACAATATAATGGCCATCGGTAGAAATGTTTGTCACTGACTCAACGGAAAAACAACAATAGCGTCTTCCATATGGAAGGCCATGTACGCGAGAGGTGTCGAATGTGAGCATCTCGACAAAATGAAATGGACACTATCTTCTTATTTATAATAATAGTGGTATTTAGTGAAATTATATTAAAAGTTATTCATTTGTGTTTATTTAAAAATTTTATTATATTATATGTAAGTGAAAAAATAAAATAATAATTTATTGAATGAGGTATAAAATTAAATATAGTGGATGTCACTATAACATCAAGAGTATATTTAATAATTTGTAAACGTGATATATTAAGAATTGATGACTTAGCAAGTGCTGAGATTCCAAGAGGGTGGGGAACCTGGTCCTTGCGCTGTATCACAACGGGCCAAAAACATCCCTATGAGATTTAAAATCCGGTAGAAAGGAATAACTATTTCATATTTTTAAAATTTGATTTTTTTGGGGGGAGATTTGTTTGTTTATCTATAAAATTTAAAGACATCTAAGTTGTCAAAATCATATGGGGATTCATTTAGCTTGGACCACACTCACCCATATTCATAATTGGATTTATGCCCATAGGATTTCAAATAAATGATTGTTTCACTACAAAGTGCCTTAATAGAACACCATGTCACCAACAACTCTATATTCCATAAGTAAAATTTGAAATAAAATAAAATTAACGTAGCCATATAAATTAAATGATTGATAAATGACGGTAGGCATGAATCCATACTAAGCATCAAAACATTTACTTCATCATAGATCTCAAGTCGATAAAATTTTAAAAGAAAAACATAAGAATGAACTAAATTGTAACTTTATTTAAAATTATTATTATTATTATTAAGAATTAATATAAGGGTGGTAGGAGCAAGAGGGGTGATCTATTGCCCCCAAGAACATGAAGAGTATAGATTTGTTTAGGGCATATATACATCATTGAATAATAGTATTGAATTTCTAGCATTGTGGAAAACGCTGGAGATTGCTAAAAATAAAGGAGCATGAAAGGTTAAAATATTAGGAGATTCGATAATTGTTATTATAATGATCTCCAAATCAATTTTATCAATTTTATCTTGTGACACTACATTCTTTTTCTTGCTAAAAATAAGAGAGTATGGAAGATTAAAATATTAAGAAATTTGATGATTGTTATTAGAATGATCTCCAAGTCAATTTTATCAATTTTATCTTATGACACTACATTCTTTTTCCTGGCTAAAAATAAAAGAGTATGGAAAATTAAAATATTAATAAATCCGATAATTATTATTAGAATGATCTCCAAATAAATTTTATCTTATCTGGTCACACTGCATTCCCTTCCCTAATGAGAAGAATTGTTATGCAAATGAAAAACTTTGAAGAAATCTCCCTTTTTTCATATTCTTAAGCATCAAAATGGTGAGGCTGACAAAATGGTGAATCTTGAGGTGGAACTTGCAATTGGAATGCTCAAAATTAATGAGGAGGGTAAGGTGTTCGCCCTCGTGCCTTAGCCCGCCCCAAACGAGCATGGATAAAAGATCTGATACAATTGGTGACCTCCCGAAAAAGCTGTCTAAATGTTTTCAACGTAGAATGCGCATAGGATTTTCCATGATAATCCAAGAGTGTCCACCTGCGAGATTTAATAAATCAATATTAATACGTGGCAACCCACCACACCCAACGTTCTATTACAAGCTCTTTAAGATCAGAAGCATTGTGAGATGGATAGTCTCGATCCTACTCACCTGGATTCATTAATATTTCAGAGCCTAATGAATTTCCTTTCTATGTCACTTTGAAATGCACAGGAAGGAATGTTGGTACCGTGCTTAGTGAAGATCAAGTTCGCATCTTCACATCAGAACCGTGGATCGATGAGATCATATCATAATGGAGACAAGGTTGTTCATTCTCATTCTCGAGAGAAATGCTATTTAAATAGATAAATTTCAAAGCTGATCTTAAAAATATATGCAACAAGACTTTTAACTATGGAGGTTCACTCTCATTTTATTAGGGAGATTTTTTATCTGTAAATAATGTTTGTGATAATACCATGGACCAATACCATGGATTTTCAATACCAGACTCATTTCATATGACACTTGTTCATATGACATTTTTTTAATTAATGAATTTAATTAAAAAAACAAAAAAGACAACTATTTTGAAAATAAATTTCAGAGTTTGATTTGTGTATATTACTAAGAATATTTTGGAGTTTCAGAGGTTAAATTCCTGTCATCCAGCTAATAATTATTGATAATTAGATTAAGATTTTGTTGTGATAGGTCACAAATTTAATCCCCCATGAATGTTAGCCTTTATATATATATATATAAACCCTATTTCAAAATAGACATGCCTATCAACATATAAAAATTATGTGTGTGTGTGTGTGTCAATTGAGTGTATCTCGAGTAGTTGGGAGATAGGGATGGAATCCTCCTCTTTGATATTCAATTTTGGCAATTGATAGGATAGATGTTCATAGTATTGACATAATATGTATGTTCCTCAAATGGAATGTACAACATTGTACCTGTAATATATACATCGTGTGTGTGTCGGGGAGGCACACCATAAGAAATAAATACTTTATTGGAAAAATAGTCATAGAATGGATTAGGGATCCAACTAAGAAAGTTCGGAATTGCTCTATAATGTGGAAAGCACTATCCTCAACCTTCTCATTGGTTGGTGCAGATTGCATTTTCTGAAAGGTTGGGGATGGTAAGAGCATCAAGATCGTCCTGTTGAACCCTTAGTTAAACTGAGAGGGGGGGGGTGAATCAGTTTAACACATACATGGACTTTTAAAACTTTTCTTTTAAATCTTATTTACACCTTCATTTCATGGTCAACTTAATATGTGAGCAATCTTAATCTGTGAGCAACAAGTATTACTATCAAACAGATTTGTTAATGTAATAGCAGATTGAATATGAGAGCAGCAAGTATTAAGCAGATGAGATAAGCCACATCAACACATAAACATCATGCACAGAGACACCAGATATAAGTGGAAACCCATAAAGGGAGAAAACCACATCTTATTATTGTTGTGATGCAAAGGCAAGCTCAAACTCCCTCTCACCACTGTTTTCTGCAGGCACCAACCTACAGGAGGCTCTATCCTCAATTCTGCAAGCTACAACTTGCAAGGAAGCTCCAACTCCCATCAATTTTCTGCAGGCACCAACCTACAGGAGGCTCCAACCTCAGTCAGCTACAACCGACATTTTATCAAGCTACAACTTGATGTGGAAGCACCAACTCCCATCTATTTTCTGCAGGCACCAACCTACAGGAGGCTCCTACCTCAGTCAGCTACAACTGACATCTATCAAGCTACAACTTGATAAGGAAGCTCCAACTTCCTTACTCTTTCAAAAGAAAAACACTTGCTGATTTACCTTGGATATTAGCTCTGTTCTGTACCTTCTTCTCTGTTGTTCATCAACTCTTATATCAGACCTGCATCATCTCTGCTCAGCCCCTTCTTCTTCTTTGCTCAGCTCCTCCTTATTCACATTCTTCTTGCAGCTTGCTTATTTTCTTCAACTCTCTTTAATTCTGCTACATACTCTCTTCTTCTCTCACTCCTTTTTCGTCAACCATCTCCCCTTGGATATTACCCTGTTTTATACAAAAATAGCTTCATGGCTGTTTGTATTCCACTGGGAATTCGAAATGGACAGCCATGTCTCTTTGCCTTCTGCCTTCTCATCTCTTTTCAGCTCACTCAGAAAAATGTAATTGTAGGTGCTTATTTTAATATTACAGTGGGATATTTGCTCTCTTCCGGAGACTTGCCAATGCATCACAAACAATAAAAACAATTAAAACATTTACATTCGAATTACAATTTGAACTCCAGCTCCCTCATTTTGTCTCTTGGCTTGCTGCGCATTTGTCTTGTCTTTGGCTGTCTTTGTCTTTTCTGTGATTGTGTTTTATCTTCTTTCGGATCTGTTTGCTCTTCTGTCCTCTGCTGTGGTGTAACTGCTGCATATGTGTAAATGTGCCTTTTATATCCGCTGACTGTAAATCTGGAGGAATTCCAACGCTTTTCATGCCACGAGTGTCTTGTTGATGTGGAACATTCCGCAAGCGGAACTGACATATATCACAGTCATTGTTTATAAAGAATCGCCCTCCCATTAAGCTGAGGCCCGTGGGTCTACAGACCACATGGCTTATCGCAACAGCATTATATATATATATAACAACGCCTTTTCATATATATATAAGTAATTTCAATACTCGACATACATATCAATTCTCGGCATTATATAATAAAAACTCTTTAAACACGTTCCGGAACTCAAACCTATCAAGTCACAATTTATCAGTCCATCGGGTCCGATTCTCAATCGCAATCGCAACTTTCTGTTGTGATGTTCCGATGCTCCACTTTACCTCCGATGCGATTGATCATGGAACTGAAACATTTGTTAGTCATAATTTATAAGCCCATCGGGTCCGAGCTTCAATCGCAATCGCAAGTCTTTAACATATGTTCCAATTGACCAGTGCCGATGCGATTTGACCGTAACTCAAATATGTATTAACCACTGTTCATTCACCCATCGGGTTCGGAACTTCAAACAAATGCAATCGGGGCGCATCATAGAAAAGTTTCGATTGCGATCAGAACACGGATGCGATTTGCATCTATTAACTCCTGTTTATAACCGGACCGGGTCAGCCATTTCAATCGCAATCGCAACTTTCTGTTGCGATGTTCCGCTGCCCTTGTGATCTCCAATTGCGATTGGGGAGGGGTCCCACCTTATCAAACTTTGATTTATGCGCTCCATAATATAAATGCCTTGGACCTTTGTTTATGTGATGCACTGCACATATATATTTATATATATGTTTGCCGCTGGAGTGAAGCGATTCCCGGAATAAGTTTGTGTTATATTATATGTATAATGCTGGTTGGAGTGTGCGATTCCCGGAATATGTTTGTGTTATATTATATGTATAATGTCGGTTGGAGTGTGCGATTCCCGGAATTTGGTTTTGCATTATATGCGTAACGCCCAGCTTGGGGTATGATTCTCGGAATTATATATCTGTCCTCCGGGTTGGGCGATTCTCGGAATTTGTAACTGCTCTCTGCCTCTGTCTCTGCTTCTGTCACTCTACCTCTGTTCCTGTCTCTATTCTTGGAATAACAGCAGTGATAACACCTCTATTTTCATTTGCTTCTTTGCTGCCTCCATTGTATTTACTGCTTCCTTTTTCTGTCTTTGATTCAGCGCTGCCTCCTTTGCCTGTCTGTGATTCAGCGCTGCCTTCTTTACCTGAGTGCTGCCTCCTTTGCTGCCTCTGTTACTTCTTTGTCTCTTCCTTTCTGCTATATCTGCTATCTTAGTTTATTTGTGCTCCTTCCTCTGTTGCATCTATAGGATCCACTCCTCCTGTTATACTTGTAGCAAATCCTATGAGGCTTCGATATTCTATGCCTTCAATTGAATAATTCTTTTCCTCAACTTCGAACTTTGCTACATTCTGTAGAATGAATTGATGTATTCTCCCCAACAGTACTTCACAGACTTCCTACTTGAATTGCTTCCCACTCTGTCTCATTCCTTAACTATTAAATGTCCCTCTTCTACTGTCCTCACTACTTTGCAGCACATCTACTGTCTCCTGCTGCCTTTGTTTCTTCTATGCTCTACTTGTCTTATGCTCTCTTTGTTTCATCTGCTCCTAGACTGATGCTACTCCTTAATTTTCCTTTTGCTGCCTCTGCTTCTTTAAATGACCTTGTCTCTGCTGCTTGACCCTCTCTACATCTTGCTGCTATGCTGCTCTCTTTGTCTTGTTGCTGCCCCAGGTGTTCTTCCTTTGCCATTTCCTTTGCCTTTTTGCTGCCTCAGGTGTTCTTCCTTTTCCATCTCATTTGCCTTGTTGTTGCCTCAGGTGTTCTTCCTTTGCCATCTCCTTTGCCATCAATGACAACATTTCCAACAGTCTCCCCCTTTGGCATTGATGGCAACACATCCACCAATAATCTAATTCTTCCTCCAAGTCTTCCTCTGTCTAGCTTCTTTTAGAAGACCCTTTCTTCTATTACCTACTTTTCCTCCCCCTTTGACATCAATGGCAAAGGGTTGCACATTTCTTAGTGTAGATTCTATCTTTTCATTTTATCTCTCTGAGATGTGTTTAGGCATTCTTCTTCTGACTTTGTACCATGCTGTTCTATACTGGTGTACAATATTTGTTGAGAGAACACTTTTGAGAATATTGAACTTGAATAAACATACAGTCTCTTTCTGATGTAGTGTGCTAATACATTTCTGTTGAGGAATATTGTAGATGGAATATGTCTTCTTCTACAATACTCATCTGCAGTCTAGCATTTGTTCAATTATGATGAAGCCAATATATCCTTTATTCCTGCGGTACACCTTTCCTACCTGTTGGTGATGATATGAGCTAGGATGTTGACATTATCCTTAATAGCTGAAGGTTCTTGTTACAGATGTGATCAATGAATTAACCAGAATTTGATCTAAGAGATCAAATGCCTTTACTGCTTGCATAATGAACTTTCAAAACAAAACCTTGAGGTAGGATGCATTCAATGTATTGGTCGATCTCACTTATCAACCATGCACTTTTCTTTATGACAGAAGGGGGTATGTATGTCAATGATCAATCTCTCTTTAAAGGTGGATTACCAGTAAATCCTTTGTGCTGAAGTAGGATTTAGATGATTTTAAAACTTTTGGGCTTCAGATGGTAATCACTGCTAGTCCTTTATTCTTCAGATACTTCGATTCAAGTGTAAACACAATACTGATCCTTTAGCTCTACTACTGACCTTCTCAAACTGAATTCAGAATCCAGATAACTCTGGGAATACTACCTTGATGTACGTTTGCCATAATACTTTTGATCCTGGGGACCTGTTTTATCCTTACCTAGCTGGCTGATCTCCCCCTGGAATGATATTCTATTGATAGATATGCTACCTGTACCTAGTACCAATTGATATTACCTTGATAAACCATGCAGAGATTTCATTTTAGCTTGCACATGAACCCATAGTTTCCACTATTGATCTTTCCACTTTTCACACCAACAATCATCAATATCCTGAATCTGATCTTGGCATCATTAACCTGCTACTCATTCTGTCATCCTGATTTGAAAGAATGTCACTGCATTTTTATTTTCTATGACAGTTCCAGAATCACTGCTGCTTTATACACTGCTTTATATACCAATTCAACTGTTATCATGGCTTCTTGATGCCTTTTTAATAATCGCAACCAGATCTCATAAAAAACCTTTAAAGATTTGAATATACTGCTCGCTTTATAGTTCGCCGCCCGACCTTGTATTAATACTCCATGCTTCGAAAAAAAAACTTTATAATAAGACTTTCGGACTAGCCCACCTATGCACCGTACCTCCTCTATCTTCCGCGCAATTTTATTAAACTTCGCGTATCTTTATCGAATAGTCACCGCTGGATGTCCCCTTTTCAAATCAACGGTCCTGAGAAATTCCGCTCGGTGTCCCGGTACTGACGTTAACTTGTGAAATCGCAGGTTAAACGGTGGCTTCCAATACCACCTATGCCACGTGTCAACAATCTTATGGAATCGCTAGCCCTCTAGATAATACCATCTCCATACCAAAAGTGGTGCGAAATAATCCGAAAACCATAAGTGGTTTTGCTACAATGTTTCACCAAGGTTCCGGTCTTCTTTATTAAATAGTCATTTTTCAATATATTATAATGATTCGAACCCGCTCACGAATGTTTCGCTCCACCATTCACATTGCGCATTTGACTATGGTTCCGTTCCACCATTCACAACCTTTGCACCTTACAAACCTTTGCAGAGTTCCACATTATCAAACATTCTTCTTTCTGAATATACAGGCAGATTCTTAGCTTGATTTACTGGGTTCGACTTCACAGGGTTTTAGTCTTCAATGAAAGCCTATGCCACTCAATTAATGAATAATTGCTCAATAATTCATCTATAAACTGCATTACACCCCTAATTCATGAATAAACCAATTCTTCTTCAATTCTTCTGTTTCTTCTGCAGAGTGCACACACAGACACTCATTCACAGAGAGTATGGTTCATTAGTCTTCTGAGTGGAACAGGAAATTTGCACAAACCGATGCTACAAGGTTCTTCACCACATAATTGCCACACAATCACTCTAATTTCCATACCCTGCTTATTGGACTCTGCTCAATTACATAGGATCATTCATCAAGAACTCATGTGTTCACACAGGATTTAACTAGTCAAATGCCATTGCTGCCTTTGTTCTCCTTCTAATAATTTTGCTGGCTATTGTGAGTTTCAGATGGTCTTCTTCCTCCATAGATCTCTGTTAGAGGAACTTCCTTTCTCTTACTGATCTCATAGATGTTATCATTCCAAGGAGCTCTTCTTAGACTACTTTCATGGGGTAAAAATATGAACTGCTCTCCCCCTGGGATGCTGCTTCAAATCTATAACTGGTTAGATATTTGCTTTGTTTCGTAGAGCAGCTCCCCCTGAGACTATGCTAGATTCATTATGTTATGGAGATAATAGGCTCCCCCTTTCTCTTTTCCTTCCAAACTTTATTGAGGTTCTTCATAATGTCTGCACTACTTTTAAATTCATAGTTTTGTTTGATTTGCTTTGATCCCATCATCTGTCTAGAGTTCTTTAATGTATATGGCAGATTACAGTCTTTAGCTTTGTGACCACGCTTGAGGCATACATAACATCTTATTTGACCAAGGTGCATTTGAGATGATGTATACTATTTCATTCCCCTTTTTTAACATAATTTACAATCAACATATTTATGTCCAAATTCATTGCATGCATAACAGTAGCCATAGAAATGATTTGTGTACCTGGTGGAAGATTGTCTTTTCCCTTTGCTTGCTTGAGGGGTTCTTCTCTTTTGCTGCATCCTTTGCTGGTTGGACTGGATTGGCTTTGTCTTACAATATGCTGCATTATGTCCTGGTTTATGACAAGATAAACATGTGCTAATTTTCATAGGTGGGAGGAACCTCCTTTGACATCTTCCGAATTTGTTCAATTCATCCCTAGGAGCATATGAGCCTTTAGTAGCTGATTGTTTCATCCTCTCATTCTCTGCTCTTTCATGTTGCTACTTGATTATGTTTGTTTCTTTGCAACTCATGTTCCTGCTGGTTTCTGCTTCTGTAGGAATTTGCTGAGCTGTTTCACAGTTCTTTACAGTTTTTACAAAAATGATTTTCTTGTTATCTTCAACCTTGGACTTACTGGTTTCACCTTCATATCCTATCCCAGCCTTTATGAGAGGTGACCTTTGAGCCTTTAGAATCTGGTCCAACTATCCGGAGCTTTTCATTTGAGGAGTATTCATTAATAAATCTCTTTGGGCCTTTTCTAATTTCTTTCTTAGGTTCACTACTTCTTCTTCCAATTTTTCACATTCCAGATTTTTCTCTCTCATTTGTTGCAGCAAAGTGTCTTCTATTTTCCTTGCTTCTTCAAGGTGTGTCTTAAGGCCAACAATTTCTTTCTTATCTTCAAATTCTCTCTCATCACATATTTGCATCACTATCTTAAGGTCTTTGTTTTCATTCTTCAATCTTTCTATTTCAGTCAAAGAAGTGTCAAGTTTGGCCTTTTCTTCAGCTGCAATTTCTTCATGGTTCTTACTACCATTCACACTAGCAGGTACTTCATTTGATTGAGAATCTTCTTTTTGACATGAATTTCTCTTTTTCTTAATTCTCTTATCCTTCTTGTCAGTGCAGTCCTTAGTGTCTACTCCATGTATGAAGTGCAATCTATCCCAGATTTATTTTGCAAAGGTTAAATCCATTATCAACTCAAGGTCCTTGTTATGAAGATTGTCATATATCACACATTTTGCCTTAGCATTCCTCTGTTTTTCTTTCACTGTGGGTGAGTCTGTGCAGTAACCAT